>PVKN010023859.1:0-14637 GCA_004027915.1 Capromys pilorides
TTGGACTGCCAAACAGCTACCCAGCTGCTTAAGCTCACTCAAAAGGACAAGAGACCAAGCAAGAGAAGCAGAGGCTGTTGGCCTGGGCAGAGAAGAAAGTTGCTGGCAAAGGGGATGTCCCCACTAAGAGGCCATCGGTCCTCAGAGCAAGTGTCAATACTGTCACCACTCTGGTAGAGAACAAGAAGGCTCAGCTCATGGTGATTGTGCACAATATGGACTCCACTGAGCTGGTCGTGTTCCTGCCTGCTCTATGTAGCAAGATGGGGGTTCCTTACTGTATCACCATGTGGAAGGCCAGGCTGGGGCATCTGGTCTACAGGAAGACCTGTACCGCTACCACCTTCACATAAGTCAACTTGGAAGACAAAGGCACACTGGCTAAGCTGGTGGAGGCCATTAGGACCAACTACAATGACAGATATGGTAAGATCTGCCAAGTCACTGAGGAGGCAACATTCTGGGTCCAAAATCTGTGGCTTGTATTGCCAAGCTAGAGAAAGAAAGGCTAAAGAGCTTGCCACTGCACTGAGCTAACTGTACTATTGAGTTTTCTGTATATAAAAAACAATAAATTGCTCTTAATCCAGTGGGGGGAGAAAAGAAACGCATCCCCTTGAGGGTTACTGTATATGTACTTTTGATATGCGTGCAATTTGCATTGCAATGCAGCTAACTGGATTGTACTATTTGGAATTGTGCTGAAATTATCCCTTTGCAGAGGAAGAGTTATCTCACCACCCACATCAGCTTCCTCCTTTATCCACAAGAACAGATCCAGGAGAAGACATTTCTGGGACTGTTCTGGGAAGTCCAGGGCCAGCGATGGTCTTCAAGGTGCATGCGTGTGCTATGCAGAGACACAGTTACCAGTTGTCTTTGATGCCCTCCTCTGGCGTAAGTCCAGTAATATACATATATATTGGTCTTTTTGAGACAGGGTTTCACCATGTCATTCGGGCTGGCCTTGAGCTCACAGCAGTCCTCCTGCCTCAGCCGCTGAGTGCTATGACAAAAATAATTTTTAATCATTGGGAGTAGCTGGTAGTAGAGTTCATGATTCTTTTCTCTCAGTGTTATTCAGATTCAAACAGCAGGTATGGGTTCCACGTGCCGCACTCTGTGCAAGGCATATCTATTTTCTCATTGAATTTTTGTGACAAACTCATTAGTCTGTGTTGCAAATGGTGAGACTCAGGGGAAAAAGGGACGAGTTCAATGTCAGAGGTCAGGGAAGGCACACACGCAAGGCCCCTGGCTGCGGTTCAGCACGGGCCCCTCTGGCTGGCGCGCTCTCCTGTGCGCGTGCACATAGCACTGAATGACACCATGTGGAAAATAATGTGAAGTGTAAGGTGCAGGTAGCACCCAGTGGGGAGTCCCGCCTCACTGGAGACACTGGGCACAAAGGAGGGTGAGGCTGAAGATGTGGCATGTATATGACGTAGGTATTAATTACGGGTTCAGCAGTGGCTGGGGTTTAATCCTGGCGTGCCCCGCCAGCCCTGCCCTCTGGGGTGCGCAAGACAACAATTGAGACTGGGTGTGGTGGCTTGCACCTGTCATCCCAGCACTTGGGAGGCTGAAAACAGGAGAATCACTACGAGTCCAGTCTACATAGTGAGACCCTCTACGCCCTGTACACCCTATAGACCCTGTCCTAAAATTCATTAAAAAAAAAAAGGGTTCAGACAAGAGGGCAAACTCCTCAGGCTCTGGATTCTACTCAAAAACAAGTCTGAAAAGGCCACAGGACTACAAATAGAAAAAAAAAATATTCATTTCCTTTATATATTTGTACATATAAGGAAATAATTTGCAAAGTAACCCCAGTGTCTGCTATGATACTAACAAAGAATATACGGGACATTAATTACAAAACAGTTTAGCTTTATTGGTCTATTAAAGGCAAAAAAAAATAGCCTACAAATGACTGAGAGAACAATATTTTTACATTAAATTACACAAATTTAATATTGTTGTGATATCTCTTGTGCTAGATTATTTTATATATTTCACTACAACTCCAATCAAAATCACAGCAGCAATTTCCAGAATTATGATAAACTGATCTTAAATTTGTGTGGAAGAAGAAAAGCTCTTGAGTAAGTAGCTCTAAAAAAGAAGAGGAAAAACAAAAAAAGGGATAGGATCATTCTACCAGAAAACAAGACGTTGGAGAAACAGTAAAGTTGTAAAGCTTCTGGGGCAGGAGAGATAGCTCCATGGCACAAGTGCCTGCATAGCAAATGCAAGATTGTGAGTTCGAACCCTGGTCCCACAAAAAAAAAAAAAAAAAAAAAAAAAAAAAAAAAAAAGTTGTAAAACTTTGGTGTGAAATATGTAAAGGGGCCAAAAGAGAGAATGGAAAAATCCCCAAGTCAAACTACATTCCATGAAAAAATGTAGATGAAAAGATAAGGGGGGGCCTGGCTTTACCATAGGACTAAAACGCCTACAAGCAGGCACAGAGGTCTGGGGTTCGGTTCCCGGGCCTGGTGTGCTGGCCCTGCCCCCTGGGGTGTGCTAAGATGCCAATTGAGACTGGGTGTGGTGGCATGCACCTGTAATCCCAGCTTTTGGTAGGCTGTAAACAGGTGGATCACTACGAGTCCGATATAGCAGTGAGACCATGAACAGCCTGTAGACCTTTCCAAAAAAAGAATAGCTAAGGGATCTCTGCTTTTCAGTGGTAAAGAAAAGCTTAAATGAAGTCCTATGCTCAAGCTGTTAAGAAATCAATCAATCATTAATCAATCAATTTCACCGTAATCTAAAATGACTTAGGTTCAATGAGAAACATCACAGACAGTGACGAGTGGCTGCTGACAGTCTACAAGGTATTTGCAGTGCCTAAAACCTTTCAGATATTAACATCCAGAATGCATGGAAATTAGAGCCAGCCAGCAATAAAGAATAAAGTAATTAGAAAAAGACAGTGGCTTACACAGGCAGTTCACATCCTCATTTGGAGAGATAGATGTTCAACCGCACTGGTGATCGCAAAGCGTAACTGAAGACCATCAGGGGGCAGGAACCTCACCATGCAAGAAGGCAAAGGCCGTGGAGTCAGACAACACCAAATGCTGCCACGTGCGAGTCCTATCAATGCCCCTGCACTGCTACCCTGGGGGAGCAAACTACTGCAGCTCTTGGGGGGACCAACATGCCAATCTTGATAGAAGGTATGCGTATGGAAAATCTCTCTGGCTACATATGTCAGAGAAGTTGACCAGTTAAATCAAAACTGAAAATTTCTCTATAAGGACATTTTTTTTGGCCAGTATAGAGAACAGTGTAAATATAGTAAATGTACAAGGGTGTTCAGAGAGGTGTTTTTCTGGTTGAGTATACATCCAGGAATATGTACATACAGAAGTTTGGTAGAATAATGTGCATCAGGCAAAAATGCCAAATTTACATGTAGCACATGGGTATCCCTCAAGCATATTATGGGATTAAAATAAGAAATAATAATCCCAGCACTTGGGAAACTGAGGCAGGAGGATCAGTGTGAGTTCAAGACCAGCCTGGGCTACAAAAGTGAGTTCAATGCCAGCCTGAACTGCATAGCAAGACCCTGTCTCAAAAAGACAAAAAATAAATAAATAAAATAAAATAAGAAATCAGATAAGACTTACAGCACAGTATTATTTACAAAAACATAGACATATAAATGCTTTCTTTTAAATTCTGTTTTAATTGCTATATGCTTATGATAGGCCGTAATTGATCCATCCCGAGGACCGATCCATCCCGATACTTCACTGTCATCATCTTTACTTGCCCGAGCTCTCTCTGACACCTTTCCCAACTCCTCTCACCCTTTCCCAACTCCTCTTCCCCTCTCCACAAAGTTTACCTTCATTTCATATGGTTTCTCTTTTATTTTGCTTTTTAAATTATTGCATGCAGGATGGGGAGTTAGCTTAGCGGTCTGTCTGGCTAGCAAGATCAAGGACCCAGGTTCAATTCCTGGTACCACAAGCCGTGCCAGCCCTGTACCCCCGGGAGCACTGTGCTGGCCCCAGAACCAGGTATGGTGCTGCATGCCTATAGTCCCAGTGCTGGGGAGGCTGAGACAAGAGGATCACTATGCATCCAATCTGGGTAGCAAGACCTTATATCAAAAAATAATAGCAATTAACATAAACAAATTTCCAGGCAGGTAAAGTGAAATTAGAGAACTGAGATAAGATATTTTTATAGGTAAACATCTAATCTTATAAAATAAGATTCAACTGGGAAAAATATTAGCTCTAGCATTTCAGTTCAATAAAATTAATTGTCTAGTAGAAGATGAAAGATGCTAGCTTCGCAGCAGTCAGGGACACATGATCTGGGGCACCAGGTAACTGCGGGCTCACGGGTGGCAGGGACATGTGCCACACGGTCAGCCCCACACTCTAGCCGCCTTAGCAGACATGCAGGGTGCACGTGGCCTGGAGTGTCACCCGGAGCTCTGTGCTGGCCATTGCCACTGCGTGGTTCTGCCCCGCGCTAGAGAGATGGCAAAATCTTTTTCTCTTTTAATTAACATTTTTGTTCTAAATATAATACATGTTTTTAAAAAGACCTATACAAATGGTCAGCAAGCACAAGAGAAGTTGCTTGGTATTATTAATCATTACAAAATACAAATCAAAGCCGTGATTGAATACCACTCCTGAACCACTATAATAAAAAAGAACAATAACAAATATTGGTGACAATGTGGAGAAATGGGGAAACTGATTCATTGCTGGTGGAAATGTAGTTTGGAAAAGTAGTTTGGTATTTCTTAAAAAGTTTAGCCCAGAGTTACCATATGATTAACCAGGTGTGTTCTTAAAACTAGGTTGTAAGGGAGGTTGTGAGTCCTGTCAGTGTTCAGCATTCACCGATACGTACTCTGGAGTGATTTTTATTGTATATCACTTGTATGTCAACAAAAGCAGAACAGGATGTCAAAAATATACATATTCATCACAAAAATTCAGTTCTAAGTTAGGAGAAGAAAGCAAACAACAATAAAGAAAACATAAACAAAAATCCTCCAAACCCTAAAGCCCAGAAATAATTATAGTCAACCATTAGGAAATATATTTTAGGGTATCTCCTTGTGTTCTCATAAGCAGGAGAAAGAAAAAAAGAAGAAATAAATTTGCAGTGTAGCATCTTGCCACATGAACTATTTTTTCTACTTAATTATCTTTTTTCTATTTAATAATTAAACCAGATGTTTCTTGAATTTAATGGACTAAGTGTCATATATTTAAGAGATGACTAAGAAAGGAGTTTTCTTTCTTTTTTTGTATTTTAGGGAAGGGTCTACAGGGTGTTCAGGGTCTCACTACTAGATTAGACTCGTAGTGATCCTCTTGCTTACAGCCTCCCAAGAGCTGGGATTACAGGCATGCACCACCAGGCCCAGTCTCAATTGCCCTCTCAGCATGCCCTGCAGGTGGGGCTGATATGACAGGCCTGGGGATCAAACCCCTGGCCCCTGCACCTTCTTGCAAGTACTTTAATCCACTGAGCTATTTGGTCGGCCCAGAAAGGAGTTTTCTGACAGACTATTTTGGTTCATTTTCTGCCACTTGTGACCTAACAGACCCTGGCAAGTTCTTAACCTCTCTGCTTCTGGGTCACCTCATTTCTGCAGAGCATAATCTCTCTCACACAGGTTTGCTGTAAGGATTAATGAAATCATTCATGTAAAAAGGTTAGCAAAGTGTTTCACACAGACAAAGCATTCTATATGCACTGCTAGTTTAGAGAGATTATTAGTTCAACATCTTTAAGACATGCAGAGGCTGGCAAGATGGTTCAGCAATCTAAAGCACCTGTTTAGGAAAGCTCAGGCAACTGCAGGACCGTGGTTTGATCCCCGGCACCACATGCTGTTTTAGCCCCACCCCCAGAGCAGGCTGAGCTGCCCATAAATAAAAAAAAAAAAAAAGATAAAAATAAGACATGTAGAGAAGAAAACACAGAACAGTAGGAAAATTAAAACAATTTCATTCAAAGAATAGTTGATGGTCACTGGAATGGTTCACTTACGAAGAAGGACAAGGGAAATGTTGCAACTCTATATTTGAAGGCCAAAAGTAAACCCTAAAGTTATATTGTGCACACAGCAACCAAAACAGAGCTAGAGTGCTGTGGCAGGGTGCATGCCTCCACCCCCAAAGATGTCTGTATACGAATTCTCAGAACCCCAGAGTTTGTGGATATGTTATCTTGCATGGCAAAGTGGGTTTTGCAGATGTGGTTCAATGAAGGCTTGTCTTAGCTATTCTCCTTATTGCTGAAGAATAATACCCAACATCTAAGGTTAAAGGAAGCAAAGTTTATTTAGCTCACAGTTAGCACAGGTTTTAGTTTGTAATTGGCTGGCTGCGAGGCAAGGTGGCACATGGCAGAGGAACGACACTTCATGGCAACAGAAAAAAAACAAGCCTCTTTCTGTCTCTTATGTTGTATCCAGTTTGCTGGGATTAGGGCAGTGCCAATGCAATCAGTGTTCTGATCTAGCAATCACCCACCCAGTAGCTTTAACCCCAGCACTGAACTGTGAGTCCATCATAAGCTAGATTCAGCTGCCTCCCAAAACCTGCCCCCCTGACTGCGTGAGGCTTGTGTGTGGAGGTTACCCAGACACCAACCATAACATGGCTCTTGAGATAAGAATAATCCTGCATGACTAAGTTTGGCCACACTGAATCATAAGGGGTCCTTGAAGGGAGAGGTAAGGGAATCTGCCACAGATACAACTAGAAGGGAGCAGAGGGGACAAGGTCTGGAAAGTAGGGACAGAGGAAAGACAGACAGAGAAGGGGATGGGATGTCCACAGATGGGAAGAGACGAGGAGGTGCTGTGTGGCTGACCACGAAGATGGGGAAAGGGGCACAAGCCCACGAATGCAGGCGGTGCTTAGAGCTTGGCAAGGGGAGGAAGTGGCCTCTCCTCTAGGGTGTTACAAGGACTGCAGCCCTGAGAAGCTGGCACTTTAGAACTCCTGAACTCCTGATGCATTTTGAGGTAGTTTGTCTTTAGAAGCTGTAAGAATGGACTGGCCAGATAGCTCAGTGCACTAAAGCGCCTGCTTAGGCAGGAGCAGGGACCAGGGTTTGAGCCCCAGCTTGCTGTGCTGGCTGTGCCCCCAGGGCATGCTGAGATGGGGATTGAGACTGGGCATGGTGGTGATGCGTGCCTGTAATCCCAACTTCTGAGAGGCTGAAAATAGGCGGATCACTACGAGTCCGATCTGTGTAGACCCTGTAGGCCCTGCACTAAATACGTTAGAAAAAAAAAACCTATAGGAACTTAATGACAAAAATTATATACCTGGTGTGATCAAAATATATGGTGACTGCTTATGTCTTTAATATTTATTACAATAAAAGATGTATCACCATCGGTCACCCTGAAAATCACCCATTTCAGTTCAAACACACTTCCCTAATCATTCTGTTTTTTGAAGCAGTTCTGGAGTCCTCTTCTGTGTCTTTATAAGGTGTAACTTAAAGCACAGGGAGTGCTGCTGCTGTGGGCCACCCAGCAGGACAACAGGCTCAGCAGAACATCTGTTCGCCCTCACCCACTTGGCTACTGGATCTGGCACCATGAGACCTGGGCCTATTCCCCAAGAGGACAATGAGAGGCAATCAGTTCTGGATCAATTCCAGAGGCCGCGGTGGCCACTGCAGCAGAATTAAAGACCCTCATGAAAGAGGACTTCCAGGACTATTTCACAACATGGCAAGAACGGCAGGATAAGTGAATTCGAAGTAAGGGGCTTCATTTTGAGGGGACTTAGGGACAAAATATCTTTTGCTATAATATAGTTTCTGAAGTTTAAACAGTGACTGCAATTTTTTATCCTACCTTAAATGACTAATATCAGACAAAATAGATTTTAAACCCCATAATGTTACTAGAGATAGGTTTTTCCCCAGTTTTTCTTGGTGCTAATACACATAACAAAATTCAGCATCCTATTTTTATTTTTTGTCTTTTTTTGAGACAGGGTTTCAGTATGTAGTTCAGGTTGGCCTTGAGTTCATTTTTGTAGCCTAGGCTAGTCTCAAACTCACACCAGTCCTTTCGTCTCAGCCTCTGAAGTGCTGGGATTATAGGTGTGTGCCGCCACGCCCGGCTTCAGCACCCTGTTTTTAAGTGTTACAGGTTAGTGGTTTTACACATACTCAGGGCATTATGCAAGTATCACACTCATCCTCTCCATAACTTCTACATCTTGGAAAACTCAAACTTTATGTTCATTAAACAATAACTCGCCATTCCCTCCTCCTCCCACTCACTGGCAGTTTCCGTTCTCCTTTCTGTTTCTGTTATATCTACTCAGCGTGTCTCTTATGAGTGGAATCATAAAATACTCTTTTTTTCTTAACATAATGTCTTGAAGTTTCTTTCATGTTGTAGCGTATGTCAGAATTTCCTTACTTTTTAAGGATAAATAACATTCCATGGTAAATAACTACCTCACTGCTTATCTATTTATCTATTAATGAATACTTCATTGCTTCTACATTTCATCTGCTCTCAATATACAAATTTATATTTGAGATGCTGGTTCCAAGTCTGTGGGGTAAATAGTGAGAAGCAGAATTGCTGAACCAGATGGTAAGTCTTTTTTTTTTTTTCTGAGGCAAAGTCTTGCTATGCAGTTCAGACCGTCCTTGAACTCATTAAGTAGCCCAGGCTAGCTTCAAATTCTCAGCAATCCTTCTGCCTCAGCCTCCCGAGTGTTGACATTACAGACATGCACCACCATGCCTGGCTTCCTTGGTAATCCTGTTTGTAAGATTTTTGAGGAAACACTATGCTCTACCGCTTTAACAATCCTCCGTCAGTATACAAGATATCCATTTTCTCCACATTCTCACTGACTCAATTTTTGTTCCCTTTTTTATAGTAGCCATCGTGATGCAGGTCAAGAGGTGCCTCATAGTTTTCCTTTCATTTTCCTAATGATTAACAACATGGACTGCCCTTTTCTGTGCCCTCTGGCCATTGGAATTGTAGCCCCTTTGGATGAATGTCTACACAAGCTCTTGACGGGTTTTTTAGTTGGACTGTTTTGTGCTAATCGAATTTTAAGAGTTCTCAATAGTAATTCCTCATTACACATATGTTTAAATTTAAGAGACTCTATATATTTAATTCTGTGGGTTGCCTTTTGATTCTTGGCCTTGTCTTTCAATGTGCAATTTTTAAATTCTTTCATTGAGTTCGATGTGTTTATATTTTTTTCCCCTTTGTTGCTTGTGCCTTTGGGGTTATACTCAAAAAATCGTTGCCAAATCCAGTTTTGTAACATTTTTGACCCATATTTTCTTCTAAAGGTCTAATAGTTTTGGGTCAGATATGTAAGTCTTTGATCTGTTTTGGGTAAACTTTTGTACATGGTGTTAGGCAAGAGTCCTACTGTATCCTTTTGTGAGTAGATGCCCATTTTCCCAGCACCTATTATGGAAACAGCTTTCCCAGCTGAACGACCTGGGCATTTTTGCGAAGCATCGTTTCATCATATATGCAAAGGTTTATTTGGCGCCATTCTGTTAAATTAATATATATGTTTGTCTTTGTGCCAGTATCAGGCTGTTTTCATTACAAAAGATGCATAGGAAGTTTCAAAATTAGAACGTATGAATCTTTCAGCTCCGTTCTTGTTCAAGATTTTGATGACTATTTGGAATCCCTTAAAATTTTGAATAAATATGGGTATGAATTCCTGTTTCTGCATAAAACCTCACTGGAACTTTAACAGACCTGTACGTTGCTATGGGTAATATGGGTATTTTAAGATTATTACATCTTGACTCGTGACCCTGAGCTGTGGTTTCATTCTTTAATTTTTATCAGCAGCATTTTGTACTTTTCATTATACAAGTCTTTTATTTCCTTTGTTAGTAAATCCTACATGTTTTGTTCCTTCTGCTTCTACTATAAATGGAATCATTCTTGTAATTTCCTTTGCAGGTCCCTAAAGGCAGTTAAGTCACTGGATTTATTCAGTTGTATCCACTGAACTCCACAAATATTTACTTGCTATGGGTACAGTGCCAGGCTCTACAAAAAGAGATGGGGCTCTGGGGGGGTAAAGCGCCTTGGTCTTCGGCTGTTGCTCTACCCAAGCATTATGAAGTAGGCTGCATGTCCCTGGACTCAAGACCTCTTTTAACTTGTTTGTCTTTTCTGCATTTCCTGCCTATGTGGACATTCAACCAACCTAGAAATCCTCTTTGACTTTTCCACAGACCCCCACTCCATCCATCACTACATTCACCAGTGTAAACTCTCATCTCACTGAGTTTTTCTCTGTGAAGTATGCTTGTAAACTGTACCATGTATATAAGTTGGAGCATAACCAAGAGAGGAAGGGGTTTGAGGCTTCCTCGGGGATACCAGGCTGAATTGTTATGGTTGCAGTTATCAAATCTGTTTTTTTTCCAGGCTAGACTAAAAGCGTTTGAGGGCAGGCATGACAACTTTTCTGCCCCCATAGCTCCCGTGGGGCAGGGCATCAGGCTCTCTAGCCCTTGCTGTATGCTGGCCTGCTCTGTCCACTCAGTGGCCACTTGTCCACTGAGGGCCAGAGGCACGGTGGGATAGGCTTACATTACCTGGACAAGCCCATGAAAATACTTTCATTTCTTTTAAAGCCAGGGGAGATGAGCATAATGTAATAAAATTAACATATATGTGAACTCAGCCTGGGTTATAGTTATCTTCATAACAGCACAGCTATAAAATACAATTTTAATATTTTTTTTTAAATGAAAGAAGTGGCCCAGAAAAGGAAAAGTACCAAAGGCCTTGGGAAGGGGTAATGCAGCCTAGGTCTCAGGACAGCATGCTCTGATTGCCATGAAGTCAGATGCCTCTAGACTCACTGGGGACGACATAACCGTGGTACCTACCCGCTCACTCACACTGGACGAGCTTCCGGAACTGTGTGTTCTCTGACTTGTCCTGCTTTCTCCTTAAGACTCTAGGACAAGAATAGCCTTAAGGCCTTTTATACTGGTTGAACTGAAGATGAGTTTAAATTTAAGAGGCTCTAACTTCAAACATGGGAGATAAGATGAAAAAAGAAATCTAGACAGCATGCTTTAATTCTATCCCAACTAAACTTTTATTTCAAAGAACTATTTAAAGGACCTAACATATGTGAAAAAAAATCCTCTTTTTTTAAACCTTCAGGAATATGACAAAGAGCCTGAAATGAGACCCCTCTCCTTCCTGCAGTGCTAGCTAACCTAGGAGTGCCAAGGGATGGGCCTAGCCGGTGGATAGCTAGCTTTGCCTGTCCCAGAGCCATCTGTGGCACAAATTGTGTGCTTCCTGGGGCCTCTGCAAGCTGCAAGCATTTGCCCAGCAAATCAAATTAAAGCTCTTCAGTCCCGAGAAGGATGTCTCCAAAGAGCATTGCAGGCCAGGGTGTGTGTGTGTGTGTGTGTTGGGGAGGGATGGGATGGAACAGGTTGGGGAGGCAGAAAGAGGTTGCTAGGCAACCAGCCCTAGTGCCTTTGTAAATGTGAATATGTTTTGTTTGAAGCAGCAGCTGGCAGCCATCACCTTAAATTTCTTTCCTCCTCTTCTCTTTGTCCAGTACCCAGACCTGAGTTGTTGCTCTCAGGTCCTGAGGGGTTAGAGTAGGGAATTTGGAGATCTGGAAAGATTGTGTGCATGGAAGGGCCAATGATTTACAGGAATACATAGACAGGAAGGAAGCTGGGCATTTACATCTGCCAACCAAGCTCTTAGGCAAGTTTACCTGTCTTTCATTGGGTTCCTCAGGTTTAAAATTGTGCATGCACATCTTTCATGGAACTCTTGAAAAGAACAGAGAAAATATCTGCAGAGAATTTACCATAGGGCCTGGAACCCAGACGCTCCATGCTCCATGGCACAGGGGTGAGGTGGTGGGCTCAGGCCTCACATTGCCTGTGTCCTCGACTTGGCTCCTCGCCTCACTGTGTAATTATAGGCACATCCTCAGTGTCTTCCTGGGTTTTTTGTCTACAAAAGGAAAGGGGGAATAGTACCTCTCAGGGTTGCTTTGAGGATTAACTGAATTAATAATGCAGTGTGTTTACAGTCATGGCCGGCAAGTGGTAAACATTCGCTGCACATCATTGATCATTTGCAGTGTCACATGCAGTGTGTCCAGGGCATCTACGGAATAGGTGGACGGGTGCTAGAGGAGCCAGGCTATATGGTATAATTATCATTTTAATTAATTAATTAATTAATAAATTTATTTATTTATTTATATTTAGTACAAGGCCTACAGGGTCTACAGGATCTCATTATATAGATTGAATTTGTAGTGATTCTCTTGTTTTCAACCTCCCAAGTGCTGAAATTACAGCCTGCACTACAATGCCCTGTCTCAATTACTGTCTCAGCATACCCTGGGGCTGGGGCTGGCATTGCACACTGGGGATCGAACCCTGGCTGCTGAGCTCTCTGCCTAAGCAGGCACTTTAGTCCACTGAGCTATCTGGCCAGCTTTTCTAGTATAATTTTTAGGTTGCAATTTTTTGTGGGACTGGAGTTCGAACTCATGACCTTGCACTTGTCAGGCAAGCACTTATGCCATGTAGCTATCTCCCCAGCTCTCTAGGATGCAATTTTGACCAGCAGATGAGGTTGAGACTTTAGTGCTGTGTTGACTGAAAACAAGGTTTTTGTAGAAACTGGGTTCTTTAATAAAGTGGGTGACTTTGGACAGATTATTTAAACATGTTGGGCTATCAGAGACCACTTCATGGTAAGTCACCCCATTTATACTCCAGAGATACTAATTTAGATACCCTGCTCAAGGTTTTTCTGGGCTAAAATCAAAGGTTAGGATGGATCATCCCAGATTTATCTGGGGCCTGCAGTTTTCCTGCAGACTCACTCTTCTCAAGGCAGGGCGAAGGTCTTTGCTAGCAGGTTGGGAGCCAGGGGTTACACTCTCTTCAGAGGTGCCTGCATTCTTACTATGTGTTTTTATCTTCTATCATGTAATGATACATAGAATCCCTCTCATACTTTGGTTCTCTGACTTCTGTCACCAGCCAGAGCAGTCTGTCTGTCTGTCTGTCTCTGTTTGTCTTTGTCTCTGTCTCTCTTTCATATCCTAAGATTTATCAGACTAAAGGAAAGATGATATGATCCATTAGCTTGATTATCAACCTAACTCCAGGCTTATTTCTTTTTTTTTTTTTGGCAGAACTGGGGATTGAACTCAGGCCCTTGCACTTGCTAAGCAAGTGCTTAGTCTACTAAGCTATCTCCCCAGCCCCTAGGCTTATTTCTTTAAGATTCTAGAAATTATTTTCTTATACAGTTTCTCTCTTTTTAAAGAATTTGTGCGACTAGGACAGGCCCATCCAAGTAATCTTCTTGTCTTAAGGTGAGCCCACCTGGAACCTTAATTCCATTGGCAAAATCCCTTCATGCTATTAGTGGTTTTTTTCTTAACAAAGTATTTTATTTTATTTTATTTTTCTTTTAATAAGAAATAACAATGTGACATTTTCAAAAACTCGTTAGTAGTACATTCCCAATAATTGATATAATGCACATTGTTGTTCTTGTAGTAGTTATATGGAGCACAGGATGTAGACATGAAAATTTTTCTAATCACTGTTGGTACAAAAAATTTCTTCTCATTGAACTAAGAGAAAGTACTTGTATACATAATCCAATGTTCCATAATCACAGCGGATTATTGGCAGAACTGGTAATGTTGGAAGCTATTGATTTAAGCCTTTTACTGCTCAGCATTGTAATCTAGCTTTATGTTTTTTGCTTTGTGGTTAAACATTTCTGCTGGATGGTTAAGAGCAAGTTAAAGCAAGACTTGCATAACAAAACATGTAACTTTTGTGTCTCTCAAGGTCAGTCAAATCTCCTCAGGATTTACTTTGAAACCATGTATAGTGCTTTGTAGAACTATTGTCAGTGTCAGCTGTCTGGATACTGCTTGACCAGTTTGCTCTCTGTGAAAGCCTGAGATAATGTTTGCTCTCTAGGTGACACTCCTTAGGCACACTATACATCATCAATCCCTTTCCTCTGTGGTCCCATAATCTCCTTCAACAGAAAATTTGGGAAACCACTAAGTTATAGGATGTTAGAGCATAGGTTCTCTTATGTCCTGAGACCTCACTGACCTTGAAGGGCTAGGGCCAGAATATTGTCAATCCTTGTAGCCCTTCTTTTTCTCTAGTTTTTCATCTGTAAACTTACATTCTTAACTCTCCAGAGGAGAAGCTTTGTGATACTATTACTTTATAACATAGGTACTTGAGCTTAACATCACTGTCTTTCTGAATACCAAATATCTTACTCTTAACTTGGAATTGATATTTTTCATCAGTCATTGGTATTCTAATAAATCTCTATACAATGTGATAAAAGTAGTTACGTATTTTTACACAGACAATTAGAAATCTAACTATATAAAATTGTAGCCGGTCAATCCTACAACATTTTCCCTAGTCTCTTACTCTCATTTAATGCCATATTTTGTTTTCTTGTAAACCAATCATATACTTGAGAGAGAGTATAGCAGTAACTGAAATTACATTAGAAGCAGCACAAATATAAAAGACAAGAATGACAGGCATTCCAAG
>PVKN010023860.1:0-14644 GCA_004027915.1 Capromys pilorides
GGCCCTAGTCATTATATTGACAATGAGTCAAGTGTCTGTTTTTATAAATGTGAAAATATCAGTGATACCTGTTTCTTGCTCCTATAACACAAGAGAACTATAAACACAGTAAGCATTTGAAAGAAGTGTACAAGCCCTGAATTAGCTCCAGGATAGAAGCCTGGTAGCTTGGTTGTTCCTGAGCTATGGCCATGTAACATTAATCAGTGATCAGTTTATTAACTTTTCATTCATAGGTTTTAATACTGAGTCTTTAAAATTCAACCATGTAACTCCATATGAGCTTAGGGACTGGAGGGATAAGAAATAATGTGAGGCTAAAAATCTAAAACTAATAACATCAGATGAAAACACATTAATAGGATTGCTCATTTAAATCATAGCATTTCAGAAGGTGGCTCATGAGATGGGTTACTATGTGGCCAACACCAGAATAATGGAAATTAGCTTAATAGACTTTGAGGGCACATCTGGGTATCTGTTTTTAACCAAGTCATTATATAATTAGGAGAGTAGAATTCTTTAAAATTCTGATTATTCAACACCTTCATGTTCTAAAAATGAATAATTCAGTCTTGTTTGGTGGCATATGCCTGTAATCCCAGTACTCCAGAGGCTGAGGCAGGAGAATCACTGTGCATTTGAGGCCAGCCTGGATTATACAGAGTTCAAGGAGAACGTGAACTACAGAGTAAGACCCTATCTAAAAAAAAAAAAAAGCTGGGTGTGACACACCCCTGTAATCCCAAAACTCAGGAGGCTGAGTCAGAAGGACTGTTGTGAGTTTGAGGCCAGCCTGGGTTTCAAAGTGAACTCAAGGAGAGCGTGAACTGCATAGCAAGACCCTGTCTCAAAAAGACAAAAGCATAAAAAATTAAAACCCATGATACTTTTTTAAACATTATTTTATTCTTTTCACAGGAAGAGTAAATTCCTACAAGATGAAGATAGAAATTGTAGGACAAAGAATCAGAAGCCTCTGGTATCGAGTGACTACTATATCTGATGCCTTGCAATATTATTTCTAATCCTTGCAACATTTTCCAGACATACATATTACTTTGGCCTTATAAATGAGAAACCTGAGATACTAAGATGTCAAATAAGTTGGCCAGGAACATATTTTTTGTTATTGAATCTGAATTTATTTAACTTCAAATTTCTTAATACTAAACCCTCATTTCTCCCGCTGAATTACATGACCTGCTCGTCTTCCTACTGCCTCGTGAAAAATGTTTTAGAATTAGGACCTGGGCTGCAAAAACTGTCAAACTCCTATTTCTCCAAAGTAAAATGAGAAGAACTGTGGACTGTATAAGGGAGGAGCACTTTGAAAAACAAAAGACATTTAATTTTACATTCTGTTCCTACTGAGGTTGAAATAACCCTGGAGAAGGTATTTGGCCTGCTGAGCCACATCGGCAACATGAAGGTGCTTATCTCCAGGATGCAAGTGAGCAAGCAGACAGAGCGGCCTGCGGAAGCACTACCTGGGCATACAAGAGCAGTGCAGGGAGGCTACTCTGATGCTGTGGTCATCCTCCTGCACAGATCTCCCCAAGCTCATCCCACCGCCCTCCACTCTGACATTCTTCTCGGTGTTACTGCAAACTTGTCAAGCTCCCTCTTCCTCTCACCTCACTACCTTGCCTGCCTCTTTATCCTCATTTAAAAAGTAAAACCTGAACTCCGTCTTCTCCAGCGGGCCTTCTGTTTTCCTGCAGGTCCTCCGCTACTCCCTAGGATGCAATACTAAGGGCACAAACCACGTGCCTATTCCATGAAGCAAAGAGCTGGAAGCAAGGTTCCTTTAGGTTTTCAGTAAGCACAGTGACAAGATCCTCCCGAGACAGCACTCCCACCTCTGCTGTCCTACACAAAGAAGTAGTTATCAAAAACACTTTAATCAAGGTAAGAAGGGGACATACGACACAGATACAGGCCAGAAATGCAGGCATCTTCATGACAGGCCGAGACCTTTTACCATCAAACCTCTTACCCTCTCTCATTAAGTCTCAACTAAAGATGGTTTTCAGAGTGCTTACTAGTTTTCTCTAAATCTGCAGTCATTCCACACAACTGTTTATCCAAACACTAAGACTCATTAAGTGTTCCTTAATCCAAGGGCAAAAAGAACCAGACAGCCAACCTCAGACACTCTCTGATGCCAGTTGGACACTGGCCTGGCTGACATTTCTTCCACGCACCACAGAGCCTTGCAACCCGGCCACCTGGCTAGGAAAATGAGTTGTCTGTCCCACACTCCTCATGTCTGATGACTGCAATGATGCTGTTTGGTAAATGATGCTTATTTTTATTTCCTATTTGGACACAGTGTCTAGGAAGGAAATTAATCCTAGTTAATGGAATTGTAAACCTTGGCCAACCAGAACCTGATCAAGAGGGAATAAGAAAGAAATAGGAAAGAATGATGTGCTTTGTCATCAGGTAGAGAGGGGCAGAGAGGCAGTGCCCACCACACAAAGACAAAGACACACAAGAAGGGGCCTTTGGAGTGGGTGATTCTTAAATGGAAAAAAGTTGAGTTTGAGTCCTGTGCAAAATTTTTTTCAAAAAGTAAAGTCATAGTATGATTTATTTCACAGTAATTTAAAGAAATATTTTAAAAAATAACTCTTGTCAAAGAATTAATTTAGGAGGGAAATCTATTTTTACTGGATGCCTTTTTTTATTCCTAATTCTATATCCCTTATGTAGTAACTATGCAAATTTTTCAGCATAACAAGAAAAGAATACTAACAATGGATTTTTAAAATTAAACTTACTGTTCCCTCAAGAAAAACAATACAGGGCCAGCCAAATAGCTCAGCAGATTAAAGCACCTGCAAGCAGGTGCAGAGATTAGGGTTTGATCCCTAGTGTGCCAGCCCCGCCCCCAGGGCACACTGAGATGGCAATGGAGACTGGGCATGGTGGTATGCTCCTATAATCCCAACTCTTGGAAGGCTGTAAACAGGTGGATCACTATGACTCTGATGTAGTAGTGAGACCCTGAACAGCTTGTAGACCCTTCCCTAAAATACAAAAAAAAAAAAAAATACTATTCATAATTTCTCAAGAGATGTTCATTTCTCCAGACACTGTCAAATCAAAACCATGCAATAGAACTCCATCATCTTCATCTGTGCTGCAGAAGTTGAAAAGAGCACTTATTTGTTCGCAGATAGAAATATTTTGTTTCTAGGAAAGAATTTTTCTGTCCTTCAGTGAACTTGCATAGAATTTCTGAAGAAACAGCTAAATTACTACACCAGGAACCAAGTAGATGGACAGCCAAGCCCTAAATGTACCCTTAGACAGTGCTGTGAATGCGGGATGCTTACATCACCAGAAAACTACCTTGTCTATTAAAGCAAACAAAAACCACCCACCTCTGAAATGAACTCTTCTACGAGATGCCTGTGGTGAGAGCTGGAGGGATCCTGTAGCTCTTGACTGTACTGCTTCCCCAAAAGATGGATACTGAACTCTGCAATCTGTTCAGCCGCTGGCTTTGTTGGCTCTTCAATAACATTCACAATTTCATTGCTAATCTGGATTTTCAGAAAAGAACAGTAAGTGTCCATGTTATTAATTCACAACAAGTACTTATCAACTACTTGCAAAGCTCCAGACATTGTGCCAGAGACAACTTCTGACAATGAATTTTGATGCAGTATTCAACTTTGAAATAAGTTGGGTAGACCTTAAGACACATACTAATACTAAAATCACTGTTCATTTATACATTCATTTGAACACACAGTGACCAGTTCCAGAGAAGACAGAAAAATCTCCATTGGAAATCATCAAAGTGAATTTTAAAAGAAGTGACCGTTATGTAACTATCATTTAAAAATAGTCTAGGAGGATATTTCTCAAAGTTTGGTTGTAGAGCCCCTTTAAATTCTTAAAAGTAATTGAGCAAACTAAAGAAGTGTGGTTTATGTAGATTATACCTATAAGCATTTACCAAACCAAATTAAAATGCGTTATGTACATGTGTGCCAACTTCCCACAAGGAATGTCACCGTGAGATGCTACGCATATGTGTTAATAATATACTAGAATTTTAAAACAGAAAAAACTTACAAGACAGATTTGAAAAGTATTCCCCAATTCAGTTTAAAATAGCAATATCCCCATTTCATGTAAAAATAAACATTTTCTGCAAAATAACGAGTGTAAAGGGTGACAATTATTTAAATATTCTCAACTTCTTTACTAATATCTGGAATAGTAGAAAAGACAGTGGGGTTCTCAGGGTTACTTCTGCATTCAGTTCATCAAAATATTATATTATAGTTGAAATGCATGAAGAAAATCTGGCCACACAGATATATATTGGAGAAAAGAAGAATATATTAATAACCTTTTCAGATTCTGGGAATATTCATTTTTGATAATACACCAGTCAATAAGTGCTCATTTCTTGAAGGTTGGTTGACATGTGGAGTCAAAAACCATATTCAACAAACTTTCTATAGTACTATTCTGTAATAAAATCCAAGTTTTCCAGTGGCAGGAAACAATTTGGGCAACAAAATAAATATTGCATTATAGTCCAAAGAATAAAGTCAATATTCGTGAATCTACACTGATATGAACAAATGACTGAATAAATGATTGAGAGTGAAATAGCAATGCATTTTTTTTATGTTTTTAGTACGCAGTTTACAAGGTCTCACTACACAGACTGGACTCCTAGTGATCCTCCTGTTTTCAGCCTTCCAAGTGCTGAGATTACAGGCACATACCACTATGCCCAGTCTCATTCTCTGTCTCAGCATGCCCTGGGGGCAGGGCCAGCACAGAACATTTTTATAGTACAATTACACCTCATAAGTGTAGAAGGAAGGAGGAAATTCTTTTATCATTTCTAGAACATTACAATTTTCCATATATTTGGGTAGTATGTAATTTTTTACTTAATATCTAATTTGTTTTACAATAAAGAGTCAGATGTAGTATTTAATTTTCTTAGACATATTCTTATTAACACAGTGCACTTAAATGTCATATTAATTTTTAAATTTTAAGTTACATAAAATCTTATATTTTTTCTCTAAAGAAGAAACAGCTAAGACATGATTTATGAAGGAATAGAATATAAATTTGTCACAATGAGAGTTCCACACACTGCATGTCATCTTATATAAAATGTGAAGGCTTATAATACAACCACTGTTAAATTGTTGTTCTTGTTCTGAAATTCTGTACTATATGCACTCTTGCTTGTTACTGTTTTTCTGTCTTTGTTTCTGCTATTTTTACTCTTTAAAATAAAATTTAAAAAAATAATGCGAAGGTCTCTCATACCAAAACCTCCCCAAAAGGACAGACTTGTTTGCCCTCCAATGCATGTCAGATTCTTAATGCACTGGTTCTAGAATTCATAGCATTTTTCTAGCAAGGCACCACACAAAGTCCTAGGTAGTCCACCAGTGAAGTACAAATTTCCCTTAACTCCGGTCTTCCACACTAGAAGCTAAGTAGCAAAGTAGCATGACTCACACTCTCCTCTGGTGTTCCCAAGCTGCTCTCTGAGGCCCCTTCATAGGAAGACACTTCTGGGTATGGAACACTGACAACAGCACCTAAGCGAAAACAAAAGCCCTTCATTAAGTCAGAGTTCATGCCAAGAAATTAGGAACTGACTTCAAAAACTACTCTTAGAAATCTTCGCTTTTTCATACTGGAAATTCAGTTCATTTTAACCTCAAAACACATCAGCAATGGGTCTTCTCAGAGCAAAAAACACAACGCTCCACAAGCATAACTTTCTCTTCTCATGTAACTATACTATAGAAAAAAAGTGGTGAATGTTAGAGGTTAGCTGTATTTTGATAATCATTAAAACTGTACACCATGCTATTCTGTTTATATATGTTTGAAATTTCTAATGAAGAAGTTTTCATTTTATAATAAAAAATAAAGAAAAAAACTCCAACTTACTAGGCATATGATGTCAAAGGTACACATAAACTATACCACAAAATTCAACCTGGGAAATTTCATAGGACAAATAAAAATAGCACTAAAAATATTCTACCTTTTGACATAAGCCTTAAAATAATTTGTTAGGGCATCCATTCATTTTTAAGGCTGTGCTCTCATGTGCAATATAATTAACAAAGATTTTGAGTATTTACAACACAATGCCATAAAATAAGTGAAAATAATCACTTTTTGAGATTTTGTAAAAATATATAGAGAATATTTTAAATATACATAAAAAATTACACTTGCTTGAAGATTTTCATAAATCATAAATAATTTTTTAAACAGTGAATAAAAGCACAAAAGCATACCTTGTGATGTGGAAGTGTCACCAGTAAGAACTGTAGATAACAATTCAGGTCTGGAAAGTCAAAAAAAAAAAAAATGTTTGCAGTTAATAGAAAGAAACATAAGGACTTACAATGAGACATAGGATTTGTTTTCCAAAGAAAATCACTAGACTGTCAAGTAAGTTTTCCCAAAATATCAAGTAGGAAAGTTTTTACAAATTATAACTTTAGAGCTGGGGAGGTAGTGCAGCAGGCCAAGGACCTGCCGGGAAAGTGCAAAACCCAGGTTCAGTCTCCTGTACTACATGCTGTGTTGGCCCTGGAACCCCAGGCTCGCCCAGCCGGCCACAGAAACCAGCCATGGTGGCACACACCTGTAATTCCAGCACGGGGAGGCTGAGACAGGAGAGTCACTAAGAGCCCAAGCTATGTAGCAGGACCCTATGCCAGATAGATAGGTAGATAGATAGATAGATAGATAGATAGATAGATAGATAGATAGATAGATAGATAGATGATAGACAGACAGACAGACAGACAGATAAACAGACAGATAGATTTTTTTTAAAATCGTTCAGTTGTGGATATATCTGAATTTGAGATGTCCACTAGGCATTCAGGCAGAGATAACATCATAGACATGACTTGTTTTCCCTGTTTAATATGATATTGCCATTAGCTTGTCAGAAATGTCTTCTATCAGATTGAAATCAGGTCCTTCTACATTTATTTTCTTTGGTTTTTTAATTAGGAACTGATGTTGGATCGTATTAAAGACTTTTTCTTTATCCATTGAGATAATCATGTATTTTTGTCCTTGCTTATATTTATGTGATGCAGTACATTTATGTGTGTAGAACCATCCTTGCATACCTGGGATGAAGGCACCCTGGTCATGATGTAGGATCTTTTTAGCTACTTGAATTCTATTTGCCAATATTTTGAAGACTTTTGCATCTATGTTGTTTGAAGAGCTTGGTCTATAGTTTTCTTTTAAATTGGGTTAGTTGTGTAGTTTCAAAATCAGGGTATTACTAGCCTCCAGGAATGACTTTAATTCTAGGTCCTGATGAGAAAATGTGTATTCTGTTGTTAAATGGAATACTCTATAGAAATCCACTAACTCTATTTGGGTTTTTTCCTGTTTGTTTGATGGTGTGGCTCAACTCATATTTCTTTGTTGATAATTTATCTAGTTGATCTAAATACTTGTAATTGTTGGGTATTGAGTTCTCCCACTAAAATTGCGGGAGATTATGTCTCAATGTGTTTATTTTATGAAGATAGGTATATGAGTATTTGCTGTATATTCCTATAATTGTTAAGTCTTTCTGTTGCATTGTTCCCTTAACTAATTTGTAACAATATTTTTTTGCCCCTTTTGAACAGTTTTTGCTTGAAGTCTTGAAATCTTTTTTTTTTTTTTATAATATAGATTGGTATCCCGGCTTGCTTAGGCAGTCTTGGTGCATGGAACATTCTTTTTTATTTTTTGTTCTAGGAATTTATTTGTGGGTTGGATGTATCTCCAGTATGCAGCCAACTGTTGAGCTTTTGTGTTTTAACCAACTATGCCAATCTTTGTCATAATTGGGGACTTACAGCCATTTACATTGAGAGTTATTATCAAAAGCTTTTGACTTATTTCCATCATTGCATTATTATTCTATTGATGATTCTTTTTACACTTTTCATTTAGATACTCGACTTGAAATGCATTCATTTCAGAAGAAGAAGTTTTAGTCTTGTTGGTATCTATCTTTGTTTAAGATAACCTTGAGAATACTTTTGCAAGGCTGATTTTATGATCACGAATTTCTTAAGGTCTTGTCAGGCAATGTCTTCACTTTTCCATCAATTTTGAAAATAGTTTATCAAGATATATTAGTCTGTATTGAAAGTCATTTTCTTTTGTGAGTTGAAATACTCCAAGTTCCCTGACCTTTAAAGTTTGTGCTGAAAAGTATGCTGAAATCCTAAGGGATTTATCTTAATAAGTAAATTTTCACTTTTATCTGATAGCTTTTAAAATTCTGTTCTTGTTGAACTATTGAGATTTTGACTATGATTTGTTATGGGAGCATCTTTTCTGCTAATAATTAGCTGAAGTGATCCAGGGATGTAGCTCAGTGACGAAAGCCCTTGCCTGCCAAGTGCAAAATCCTGAATTCAATTCCCAGTACAAGAGAAAAAAGAAAAAGAAAAGAAACCAATCAGATAATTAGTTAAAGTTCCATATTCCTTACTTACTTGGAATGCTGAGATCTTTTCCTATATGTTGAAATTCCCTTGTATGATTTCTGTGAACATAGTTTTTATTTCATGTATGCTGTCTTCTAATTGTTCTCTAACTTCAGTTAGTCTTCTAGCATCATGTCGTAGCTGTTCATTATTTTTATACTTTGTGTCAACTTGAAATGTTTAGAAGTCACTAACTGACTCAGCAGGGGGCCAGGGTCCTTACTTTAAAAGAGAAATAAGAAAGGACTGGTCGCTGGTTTTTTGGAGGAGCTCCAGTCTTCATCTTCAATTTGGTCATCGTCTCCTGGCTTCTGGCACAGACTACTTGACTTCCACCAGGTGCTCTTCAGCCTTCCAGTGTAGACTCTTCAGCCTTTGTCATAGATTCTTCACGGACCCATCAGCTTTCTTGCATGGACTTGCACAGAACACTGCACTAAGCTCCAAATCTTGGACTGGACCCTTCAGCCTCTAGCATAAAGACACCTTCTGCATACTTTCTCATTCAACTCTGTGGCTGACCATCATAAGTCAAACTTGTAATTTCTCATATATTTGTATATCTTGTGCTATTTCTGTTTCTCTAGTAAAATCTGACTGACACATGGCTGTATCAGTTTTTCTTTGTCTCCTGGTTTTAAGCTATCTGTCAGTATATGGGCTGGCACCTCTTCTCTGTCCTCAGAGCTAACACTTCCCTCACATTGGTCACTTCTGCTATCTGAACTCTATTTCTTTGGTAAATTTGTCAATCATGTTTCAAGTGGTTCTGACTAGCTCTCTAACTTTTGCTTGACTCAACATTAGTCATATCATAGCTTGTTAATTCCACTATCTGTTTGGTCACATCATCTTCAGCTTACTGAATTTATTTGCTTTTTCTTTGATCATTTCACATATTTCAGCTATTAGTGTATGATTTCCTCTCTCTGGTGTCCATGGCATCTTCTTTAGAGGAGTTGGGACTCTTTGAAGGCATTTTGTTGTTTTGGTTTTTTTGTTCCATTTTTTGAGGCCAGATAGAACAAAGAGACTCGTGTTGGTACGAAGATCTCTTTAGCTGGGTTCTATTTTCCAGTGATATAACCTTGGTTTTATTTGTCAAGAGTTACCATCCACCACTTCAACTTATGCACTTCAATTGGGTTAGATTCAGTCACTGTGTCCATAGGAGGGAATTCCTATTGGTTATAACATCAAACATGAACATTAAAACTTGCTTCAAAAATTTCACTTTGATCCATGCTCCTTTCAGACTATACTGTTTTTAGTAGTTTCCTTGGGATATAGAATAACAGAAGAAAGAAAAAAAAGAAGGTAAAATAGAGGTAATAAATAAGTTAAAACAAGAGAGATAAGAAAAATGTCATACACACGTATGAATATCACATTGCATCTCTAGTATGAGAAACTGAAAGTATCAGAATGTACACTACATGTTAAGAAATAGGAAGAAAATGCTCAGCTGGGAAGGGGAATTAGGAAGTGGGAGGGAGAAAAGGAAGGGAAAAGAAAAAAGAGAGAAGATGGATAAATGGAAGCAAGGAGGAAAAGAGGGGTTAAGGGAAGGGAGGGAAGTGGGAAAAAAAAGAACCAAGATATATCATATACAGGTATAAATTCCCCATGATAAATGTGACCATTGTGTATACATAAGTTGACTTAATTTTTAAAAAGCAAAATACACAGGACCAGCCGAATAGCTCAGTGGATTAAAGCACCTGCAAGCCAGGTTCCCCAGGGCTCACTGAGACCGCAATTGAGGCTGGGTGTGGCACGCGCCTGTAATCCCAGCTCTTGGGAGGCTGTAAACAGGCACATCACTATGAGTCTGATCTAGTAGTGAGACCCCATAGACCCTTCCCTAAAATAAAAAAAGCAAAATGCATGAGTAAGTAAAATGAGAAAGCACTGGAAACTTCTTAAAATGGGCATGAAGGGTGGAGCAGAAGAGAGAAGCAAGTAGACAAAATGAAGAAGAGTAAAGAAAAAAGAATAAGGAACAAGGGTATGAAAGAGAAAATAGAAAGGCCAAGAGACAAAAATAAAAGTGGGGAAGATCTTTTTAAAAGTAAGAATATCTGTCCCAGTTTCCCATCTCAAGAGCTCTGTTTTCTGGCCCATGAAATTTGTCATTGTCCCAGCTTGGCAGAGGCCCTCCTTTACCCATAGAAGATGGTGGGTAATGAATGGGAATTCAAGCCATGCAGATCTTTCTGGCAATTGGAGAAACAATAGGAAGGCACCTCCTGTGGTCTGGCCCTGTTCTATCTCCCTCATGGGAATTCAGTTAACCAGCTATATGATGGTGCTATTCACTGATAAGAGGTAACCAAAATAAACATTTTGAGGAAAAGATTAACTTAGCTTTGGGCACACTAAATTTATGGAGAACTTGTACAAATTACCTTAGAGCCAGCAGATGAACGTTGGACAAGATAACTTGCAAAGTTCCATCTAGCTCTAGCTTTATGTGTTGCATTGCCAACTGGTAGTCAATTTGTAATACCCAGCTGAACTGAATTTGCGTGGTGCTTGGTGTGGAGGGCCCAGCAGGGAAAGATGGTATGCTGTGTGCATGGACTACTCTGTTGCTGAGGATGGCTGAGGTTCTCTTTATGGGGAGCTCTGGTCTTTACTTTGAGCATGGCTGCCCATCTCCAGTGCAGAACCCTCAGCCTGATGGCACAGATCTTTCATCCTACTGATGTATTTTCTAACTTCTGTCACTATCCTTCGGGCCCAGTGTAAATCCTTGATACAGAATTGCATGAGATATCTCTGTTGGCTGTAGGCCTCAGGTGTACTAACGCAGGACATTGCCATGGGATCCAGGCCCTCAGTTTGATTCTTTGGGTCACTAGTGTGTGGACAGATCTCCCATGATCTTTTGCATTTGACTCTTTGGGTGAATACTGCATAATAAGTCTATACATTATGCATCCTATATTACCTTTTTCCCTTGTCAACCCTAACTATAGCACATTAAAATAATAGATACGCAGATGGCTTGAAAATATTTTTATGAGTGATTGTCTTTAGGGAAAAAAAGCAAAAGTATACATTACTATGTAAAGTTTATTAAAAGGAAATGTTTTAAAAGCAATGCATTTCCTATAAGAACATTAGAAAACATTTTCCTAAAAACAGTGATGATTTTTCATTTAAAATAAACATTCTGATCTATGACAGTTTTTTTTGGTAGCTTTAAAACTCATTCTAGAAAACTGTCTTCCAACAGATGAATGATACTTTGTACTTGTGTTTACCTTTTTCTGGTAAAGCTATTAGTTCATCATTAAACCCTTAATATCAACAGTGATTCTCAGCATCTGCCGCACTTTAGCATAACCTGGAGATCTCTTTAAAAATCTTAAGCCATGCTTCACTCTATTAAATAAATCTGTCAGAGTGGACACAGTTCAGTCCATATTGAAACTACTAGCCTAAAACTTTCTAAATGAGTAAGGCTTTCTGTTTATAAACAAATAATTAGCCTGAGAAGAGAGTCAATACCAACCAGTCCAGAAAATTCACAGATAGTGAGTAAACACCAGCCAAATCCTTTGCTTGCTTAAGACAGGTCTGCAATATAGAATCCCAGCCCACACAGCAGAACCGTATCCAGCAGGATAAGCCTTATACTCCTGTCTGCCTGTCCCGCCTGTCTCGCAATGTTCATAGAATCCCATGAAAAGGTGTCAAACATCTCAGAGAACCTTGAAATAACTATCATGGGGATTCTAGGAAAACACAAGTCCTTTAAGCTCCTCATCATTTTAAGTCCCTATCTGATCTTAGAACCCTGTCTCCTGACCAAAAGAGCTCTTTACCATATATACTCATTCCCAGGAGCATAAAAACCACTGGAACTGGGACACAGAGATAGCTCAGAGGTTTAAGTGCCTGCATAGGTAAGCACAAGGACCCCAGTTCTATCCTGGGTACCACATGCTGTGCTGGCCCTGCCCCTGGGCGCACAGAGCAGAGCTGGCCACCAAGACCCAGCATGGTGGCACAAGCCTGTAAACTCAGTGCTGGGGAGACTGAAACAAGAAAATCACTACGAGTCTGAGCTGCATAGTGAGACTCTGTACCAAATACATAAAATTTAACAAAAATAAAAAGCACAGAGACTGTAGGACTCACAAGAGTGTTTATCCCTTATTTTCTGCAGTGACAATCACAAAGAACCTCTGAGCTCTGCTTCCCAATAGCTAACTGACCCCCAAGAACCACATGATCCATATCTAAGTGGATGTCCAATCCCAAATTCTGGCATAATCCAGTACAGTAATGAAAAAAAAAAACCACAGAATGCCATTTCCTCCTACTCATTCTTACTGAGCTGAAACCTAGACATACCTTGTGGCAGTTAATCTTAACTTGGTGGGACTTAGAAACGCTTAGAGATAAAGCACACTTCTGAGTGTGTCTGTAGAGTTAACAGTGGTGCGACAATGGGGACTATATCTGGTCTCTGGCTCTTTTCTCTTTTGGGGTATGTGTGTGTGTGTGTATGTGTGTGTGTGTAAGTGTGTTATGGGAGAATGAACCCAGAGACTTCACACATAGCTACAACACCAGGCCCTTGTTTACTTCTCATTTTTTACATGCAGTTTCTAAGTCATTCAGGGTGGACTTTCACTTGTATTTTTCCTGTCTCAGCCTCCCAAAGAGCTGAGATAATATGCATGGACCACCATATCCCACTTGCCACTCCCAATCTGGCTCGCTGTTCTCCACTTCCTGACTGCTATAAGTTAAGCAACTTACTATCCTGTCCTCTGCCATGAAGTTTCTGCCTTGAAACCAGCCAACCATGAGCTGAGACTTCTGTACCCAGGAGTCAAAATAAACCTCTCTTGCCTTACTTTGTGGATGTCAGGTATTTTTATCCCAACAACAGAAAAGTTGGCCAGTGTATATCTCACTGCTGTCCATGTGGGATACTCTATGCTTTGTCTCAACCCTACTGTTCAGGCTGGAGCTCTGGGCACTGCTTGTTTTCTTAACTTTTCAATCTAATAGTGCTTTCCTATGTAATTATTCACATGCTGGCATAATCTAGATATTCTGAGGGAGAACAGAAATTTTTAGCCACTACAGGCTCAAAAAACTTCATCTTCTGTGACCTACTTTGTGCTACTACTGAAGGAGGAATTGTCTTAGCCCTATGCCTAAATGCCAATATAGTCAAGAAACATAGCACTAATGGGTTCATCAAGGTTGTACTATTTTTAGATTTTAAGATCATAAGAATAAAGTCATATCTATTTATCTACAAAAGCCTCAAATTTATGTTTTATAACTGAGTAATACTCCATTGTGTAAAACTACCACATCTTCTTTTTCCATTCCTCAGTTGATAGGCATTCGTGTTGTTCCCAAGATTTAACTATGGCAAATTATGCTGCTATAAACATGGGTGCACATAGATCGCTGTGGTATGATGTTTTTGATTCTTTTGGAAAAATACCCTAAGAGGGTAATAGCAGGCTTGATTGTATCTCCAATTCTAGCTTTTTGAGGAATCTCCACATTGATTTCCATAATGGCTGTACTAGTCTATACTCTAACAATGGAGCAGGGTTCCTTTTTCTCCATGACCTCTCCAGAATTTGCTATTGCTTGACTTCTTAATGATAGCCATTCTTTCTGGCATAAGATGGCAACTCAGTGTTGTTTGAGTTTGCATTTATTGAATGACCAATGATGTTGAACATTTTTTCACACATTTATTTACCATGTAGCAACCATTGTTGAATTCCTATTTTTTTACTTAGTAAAATTTTATATCTGTTTTAATGCTGGGTTTTTATTGCTATTTGGTATTCTTTAATAAATAAATAAAGTCAAAAAATTACTCCACAACATCAGCCATCATTTAATGGAGTACCTTCTTCTAAAGTATCCACTATTTAATGCCACCCTTTATATCTCAACAACAGTGGATCATTCCATAGATCAAGCCATAAATTTGTTTTCTTACCCAAGAGAAAAACAAGTCTGCCTACTCATAAGATGAAACAGTAAATAAACATAGTAACTGTGGTATTTTTCTGGAAAGGGATGTGGCCTCAAGATACAAAAAGGCATTTGAGACTTAGCTA
>PVKN010023861.1:0-14640 GCA_004027915.1 Capromys pilorides
ACAACAATATGCAATATAATAACCATGATTGAATTCCTATCATTTAGTTTAGTGAAATTCTGTATGTTTCTAAATTTTTTACTATTTTTTGTTCTTTTTATAGAATTAAAAAAATAAAGTTTCACTATGATGCCTGTAGAAAAAAATATATCTATTGTGAGTTTAAGCTGTGTTCCCCACCCCACAATTTTTTGTGTTGAATTCCTAATTCCCAGGACCATAGCACATGGCTTCAGAGGAGGAAAAGCTGCCTATGGAAGAAGTAATAAGATGAAGGGAGGCCTGTAGGTGGGCTTTAATGCACTAGGACATGTATTCTTCAAAATCAGGAGGAGAGTGCCTGGGGAAAGAAAAGGGTCAGCAAAGGAGGGACAGAGGGCGAGAAGGAGGGATGGAGGCGGGAAGGGAAAGAGCCCCAGTGCCAGGCACTGAGAGGACGCGGTGTGAAGACTGAGGGATGCGAGCAAAGGGCAACGCGGAACGCACCCTTCCCTCAGCTCTTGGAGCCTGCACCAACCCTGTGCACATCCTGGTCTCAGACTTCTAGATTTCAGAACTGTGAGGCACAAAGTGTTCATTCCTAAGCCACTCAGTCTGGGAAGTCTCATTACGGCAGCCCTAGCGCCTTAGGGCAGTGTTGGAGCCAAGTGCTGTGAAAGTGGGTGAGGAGTCAGGGGTGGAGAACCTCAGCTTCCCCTGAGCCGAAGGGAAACCGAGCCACCGCTTTGTAAAAGCTGGCATTGCTCGGTAAAGCTGAAGGTGTCTATCACAGGTCCTGGCAGTGCTCTCCTAGGCAGGCACCCTAGAGCAAGACTGTCCATGGGAACTTTCCAGAACGATGTCCATGGCTGGTACTGCTTAGGATCAACAAACAGTCACATGTGCCTGTTAAATATCTGAAATATAGCTAGTACCACTGAATGACTAAATTTCTAATTGTATCTTATTTCAGTTAATTTAAATCTAAACAATCACTGACTAATGCCTGCCATTGCAATACACCATTGTCACACTCCAAGAAACTTGTACACATACAAACATGTCCATCAGGAGTGGCGGCACAGTCCTGTAAGCCCAGCACTCTGAGAGCTCGGGCAGGAGGATATGACACTTTAGGTCCAACAGCTCCAACAGAAATCGGCTGGGATCTAAATATACAATTAGAGTTATTAGTTCTGCAAAAGGCAATTTGGATACTTGGGAAGACAAGATAAGGGAGAGTTTATCAATATTTCTTGTTAGCTTGAATGCAGCAACTATAAAAATGTTGAAAACCCTAAAACCCTACAAGAATCCCACATGCATGCTGCCTTGGAGGAGAGCTTCATGTCTTGTTGCAGATCCAAAGATTGATATTATAAGTCAAAGATGATACGTTGCACTTTGGTGATGGGAGACAAGTGTGAAGCACCACCCTGATGACTCGAGATTTCATAGCATCTCAGGAGAAACAGCACTGAATCAAACTATGAGGGAATCTTTTTACACAGCCTTCCCCTCTCCTTACCTCTCCACCCTGTCTCTTGGTCCCCTCCTCATATGTAAAAGCCCTGTCTCCCCATTTTCTGTTATCTACTTTTTAATATTTTAATCTTCAATTTATTTTACACTGTGGGTCCCCAATTAAGAGTGACCATGCAATACTGAAGCTCATGTCTCTGATTTACTTCACTTAACTCTATGGGCTCAAAGTGTGTTATAGATGTGTGACACGATGTCCTCATGATGAATGGAGTCATAATAATGTGGCCCTGATGACATGTACATGTGAAATAGAAATTAAAAATAAAATTTAAATAGCAAAATAGCAGGGAATCAATTGTATCTATGTTGTAATTTATTGTGTTCTAAATTAATGTAATAAGCTTTGGAGAAATCAGTCTTAGAATCCTCTGCTTCAGTTGTACTGGTCCCAATAGATAGAGTAGTATGCACTGTGTTACTAGTGGGTTAATGTAGAGTAAAAGAGGCAGAGGTGACTGCCAACCAAACGACCTAATCAAAGATAGGACCCTGGGGAGGAAGTGAGCCCCGAAGGCCTGGCTGCAAAGGAAGAAGTAATGGATGAGCTGGCACGGTGCTAGACCCCAGGAAAGCCTGCTGCGGTACAAACTAATAACTCAGAACGAAAGTTTATCCTGAGAGTGACTTCTTCATGGTCACGTAGAGTGCGAGAAGTCCCGTGTCACACCTGCCATGTGGGCAGAGATCATTTAGCCTGGTGCTACCTACAGAATGGGTGACCGTGTTGGGCTGAGACCCAAGGATTGAACTAGTAGCCTGCCACAAAGCCTGGGTAACAGACAGGCACAGGAGCCAAATGAAGAGAGAATGAGGGCTAGAAATCAATGCCCCGAGCTCCTCTGGAGAAGTTCAAGCCAGGCCAGGGAGGCCAGCCAGGAGGTCATCAGGGAGGTCAGTTTCAGTGGGAGTGGCTTCTGGAGGTGGCTGCACTTGAGGTGATGGCGCTCAGCACTCGGTCAGCAGTGTGCTTCCGCTTCCACCCCGCTGCCTACACCCGCGGGGACCTGGGGTCTGATTGTCTCTCCGGGTACCCCTGTGAGTGGAGGAGTGTCTCAGCCTGGACGATGTGTCATGGTGTGAGGTTAGAGACGAGACGAGGGACTTCTTAAGCAAAAGGTCATCTCACAAATGCACAGGCTATACAGTGGGACAGAGGGAACTGTGGTTTGCGCAGTTCCAAATACTACAGGTCCTATGTGAAGATAGCTACTTAACTATACCAAATGGCCAAACAAATTTATGAATCAATAGAACATGTTAGGTATTTTAAAAATAATTCTGTGAGAGTTTCTTCACCTTCACAAGGTGACACATCATAAAACCCAAATAGAGATTAATAAAGAGTATATGGAAGGTATACTACAAAAGGGATGGCCTCACTACAGCTAGAAAGGTGTGTGTATAATCCATACATAACTTTAAATGGTCCTTAATGGCATGATTCACTTTTAGTTAAGAAAAAAAAGTATTTGATTAGAAGTTCACTGACTTTACTTAATATAGTTGTGAAATTTTAAATTATTCCTATATCTTATTATATTTTAATATTTTAAAAATTACACCAAGGATTTAACAATGAAACATTTAATTTTAGTGCTGCTTTAAGAAACGTTAAAATAATCATTTCCATTGAAAGCAGTTAAAACCACAAATACAAATATTTAGGAAGAGTAGTTGCATCTACATTGTGGACCGCTTCGGGGAATTGCTCCTGTGTGTTCATTCGTAATCAAAAGACGGTTTCTCCATATAAGAACATATTCTCAACTCAACATACTTCTATAAATAAATAGCCCAATTTCAAACTTCCTGGAAATGAGTATTTAGTCATTTAATCAGTAAATATAGTCAATGGAATTGCTAAATGAATTTAAAGGACAAAGTGAATATCATAAATTGGCACTTACTAAGCAAAACTTTAAAACATTAAAGAATGAACTGTATTCACGGGTTCAATTTGGGGTCACATTCAATGACAAAATATTTTTGCAAACTATCACTAAGAAAGCCTAAAATATATTACATTTGATCACTTGAACTGTAGTTTTATTGACAGACAGAGACAGAAAGAGACAGACAGACAGACAGAGGGAGAGACAGACAGACAGGGAGAGAGAGACAGACAGACAAACACAGAGAGAAAGAAAGAGATTAGCTGATGTTAGTCCAGAAAAATACTCTAAAAGGAAAGACAGTCCTAGCCATCAGATTATCTTATTTAAAGCTTTCTTGACCATTCAACAATGAATGTCTCAACTTTGTATGTTTTCTCTAGAATTCCTATGCTACTCACGTCTTTTTGGTACAAAGTATACGTGGAGAAGGATACACTCTAAAGCTGGGTTCTGGATAGAACTACAAATGTCTAAATGATACGGCACGAATAGAAATGACTGTGACAAATATTGTCAGACTTTATCCAGAGTGGTATTGTTGTGTCGACAGGCAGAAATGAAATGAAAATATCAGAGTCCCACAAAATCATTATTTTCCTACATAATGGAAAAGAAATACATTATTTTCAGCTCATGAGAAAAGAGAAGCTTCAAGTTTGCAGAAATTTGGGAAGGAAGTAGAATTCTAATGTGAGTAACAGATGCACCACAGGGGGAATGCTCAGCCAGGGAGACCGTGTTGCCTCCTCCTTGCCGGTCAGGCTGCAGACCGGGCAGCTGGGCAGCTCCTGAGTGGGTGGCTACTCTGGCCAGCGAGCTCACTGCTAGAGCAGGCCTCCTTCAGGAACCCAAGGCCCCTTGCTCGCCCTTCCGATAACCAGCTCCCACTCTGCCTGCCCTGCTACCAGCTTTTTGTTTTAAAACTGTGCTCATTTCTTCCAGACAGGGCTTTGTTACTCTCTCCCTGAACCTTTATCATCGCTGGAATCCTATTTTAAACTAAATAAATTTTAGCCAATGACATCCTGGGGTGAATCCAAGTTTCTCATTGCCCATTGACTCCCGTTGCCTTGCCCACTCATCCGGTCAGCCTTTCCTGGGTGCTACTGTCAGCCGATACCAAGTGCTATTGGTCTCGCGCTTTGAACAGTATACTGTGGCCTGCTTATGGACACACCAGAACTTACGCGCCGTTCCGAGTAGTTTCCAGCTTTCTTCGCTACCCCACCAGCTCACCTCTGAGACCATCTGAGTACGTACAGCGCTTGCTGCACACCTCCTCTACTGCATGTTAATGAAAACCCCATACAGCTCCTTCTGGCTCCATAGTTCATTTTAGAAAAGTAAATGCACTCATGCACCATGCTTTCTGCAAAAGCATGCCTAAGACTTATCAGATTGGAGATATTAAGCCAGTAACTGGGTATGCACACACAAAAAAAAACAAGACAATTTTTTAAAACACTGTTATGTACCTATTCTGGACTAGATGCTATCCCATGTAATCATAATTTAGCACAGAAAATGTTGTGTGTGTGTGTGTGTGTGTGTTATACACATGGAAATACAGAAATAGACACACAGATCTCTGCCTGAGTCTGAGCTGAATTCCCACGGGTGACCTTTGAACTACATATAGTCAGATGCGGTGCAGCTCTGTAAATAAAGAGGAAGGGGCAACCAGCGTTCCTGGCAGCCCGGCTGGGGCACGCAGGGGTGGCTGAGGGAGCGAGCTGCACGCCACGTCACTGAGACAGGAAGACTTGAAAAAGGGAGCTTTTCCTTTCAGCCTTTGGCTTTTAATTAGGAAATGAGTTGCAGAGAAACTAAGCCACAATGTTTTTAAATTTTATATTCACATATGTTCAGCTTCTGTGCATTTCTGTTATATCTGGAATATTAACTGGAACCCCAGGATTTCTTCAAAGTTGTACAATAATGAAAAAGTGTTAAGAGAACGAACACCGGCCTGGTTACAGCGCAGCTCTTATGGTTCTTCATGGCTGCACGGACCGGTGTACAGACTATGCATGAGCTGGGAGGACGGTGGTGCTCCTGTCATAACAAGTCACTGCAGGACCCTGGCGCCCCAATCAGTGTCAGGTGGCTGCCTCACACAACAGGGCAATGACATGAGACAGGTGAGAGGCAGCCTCACTGCACCGCTTTCCCTGCTTCACTCAGAGAATGAGGGAACCGTAGAAGAATGAAAATGGAAAGCAGCCCCGCACAAAATGCTGACCTGAAAGTTAAAGTTAAAGCAAAGCAGAGGTCCTCTCCAGGCTCCAGGCAGAGACTAGGCAGCGCCTCTTCTGCAGGAGCTTCTGGTCTACCCGGCCCCACAGCGTCGCCGCACTTGCTGTCCTTCCACTCAGCGGGGCTCCCTCTGCTTCCTACCCTCTGTCTCCCCAAGCTTGCTTTGTTCTTTGTGATCTGGAGTTTTGAAGCATGTCCTAATGGTGCCACAGCACAGGCTCAGGTTATTGCAACTTCCTCGTCAGCTGGCTAAGTTTCACTGCTAGGGTGACACTGCTCAACAGTCCCTCGGCCCGTACTGTGCCCAGCCTCGAGGACACGGCCACACGGAACTTACACACTTTGAAGCATTTTGTCTTGTGAAATGCATACTCATTAGGTGATTCCACAACTGTCTTTTTCGTGAATCAGCTTTTGCACCTGCTCTTCAAAGGCAGGATGCTTTAGGTCTAGGGTCAGCTGGTCACAGAACACATGGACCCTCTGTGGTATTTTTTCCGTTACAAAGTAGATTTTTCTTTACCTTTGTCCCACGGCATCCTACCCTTTCACCACACTGAAGAGGACCACAGGTCTATTGCATTTTTATTTTTATAGGCTTCCTCTTGCTCTGCTTGCTTCCTTTTCCTGTCGCGAGGGTCCTGTGTGCTCAGTGCATTTGCTGGGGGCCTGAACCTTGTAAATGGCTGAAGTGAAATCTTCTGTACATAGTCGTCAGTGTGAGTCACAGGCGTGGCCTTTGTCCTGGAATGAACGCCACTGAGGATGTGGTGTGACCCAAAGACAGTCAAAGTCGTGGATAAACACATTACATCTTTTTGTAGGAAGTGGTGGAAAGGGGATCTTATTTCCAGATGAGCATGGGACTAGGGATTGTGATGAACTTTTAATGCAAAACAAATGCGAACACATTCTGTGTTTGTGCTGACACTGGGCTGCACCAAATTTCTACGAGAACCGGCCATAGTTTTTCTGTAGGCAGGAAAGGAAAATGTGAAGAATTTTATATAAGTAAATTTTTATTTGTAAAACTTGGAGGGCCATCATCCCAGATATCCTCCAGAGAAAGGGTTTCCATAACATTATCACTGTTGATTTTAATAACGTAAATATTTTAAGCCTTAATAATTCTAATCGACATGGGCATTCCTATAACTTTTTAAAAGGGAATAAGGAGAATTTTTTGATAATTTGAAAGGGTTTTTCACAATCATGTTGTAAGATTTATTTCCCCGTGAGCCTTGAAAGCACTACTATCAGCTCAATCTGTCCTTTTATAGTTCCTTTTTAAAGCAAACAATTGACTGTCTTGTGAAAAATGTCAGCCCAACTTCAGAAATACAAATAAAACCTCCACGCTACCATGCTACTAAGACATTAACGTACTTCTGCTTTGTTCTGGATCAATGGAGGGATTATGCTAGCATTTGAGCAAGCAAAATTTGCTCAAATTTTAACTAAAATTTCATGGGAAGTGACCAACAGGGAGGGATGGAAATCTTTTAAAATTATCAATCTGCAAGTTATATTTGATCTATATTATCCTTTTAGACCATTTAGTGTTTGAAATATCAGAACACATCCCATATACAATTTTATTTTTTTTTAATCTTTCTTCAAAGAATCAGAGGGCTTAGGAACCTTCTGGTGCCTTCTGGAAAGGACAGATCAGAGTTAAATGGAAACTGTCATTTTCATTAAGAATGTCATCCATGTCAGATGTGGTGGCGCATGCCTGTAATCCCAGAACTTGGGAGGCTGCGGCAGGAGGATCAGTGAGAGTTCAAGACTGGCCTGGGCTACAAAAATGAACTCAAGGCCAGCCTGAACCGCATAGTGAGACTCTGTCTCAAAAAGACAAAAAAAAAAAAAAGAATATCATCCAGAGGTCCTAATGTTGCAAGCCATCCTACGTATATACCTGACTGCTTTACTTAGTTTTATTGCTTGCCTAGGTATTTGACTTGGCAAGGCCAATCAACCATCCTGCCATAGATCAGGCAGCTTTAGATGTTATATGTGACACTGAGTTTCACAGCTAATGAGCACAGTGCCCTGGCTCTTGCACTCAGATATCAGAAACCGCCCACCCCCCAAGACACAGAACTGTATCACTGCAGTGCAGTGGGGTAAGAAGTATGGGGTGAATCTGCCCAAACACTACGAGAGTGCAGAGCAGACGTCGCTCAGAGGGCAGGAGACAGTTGAGGGAAGGGTTCTGAGATGTGCTCTTGATGCAAACGGAGACACGGGCAGCCCAGCGAAGGGGATGCTGGGAGGAAGCCCACAGGGGTCAGAAGCACTGCTGCCAACTGGCAGAACACAAAGTGCAAGAAGACAAGGAGAGCCGACACTTGCGGAAAGGCAGAAGTCAGGGGTAGGAGCTAGCCTGAACTGTCCTACAACACGGCCTTGGATTGTACCTCATTGTCGCCAGTGAGTTGATCCTCATGTGGGAACATTGTAGTTTACTATTATATCTTAAAGTGTTGACTTACTGGATTTTAAATCTTTCTGGGCAACTTAGAAAGCTCTTATCTCAGAAAAAAAGTTATTTTAAAGGCTGGCAGTTTAGCTCAATGAGAGAGCACTTGTTTAGCAGGTGGCAGGTCCTGGTGTTGCACTGTTGCATATGTCTCCTCTTAAATTCTGCTCGCATGCTCAAGTTTCTTTTGATAAATCAAGCATACTATTCTGGGTGTCAATCACTATACCTTGCTGCCAAAAAAATATCAGTGCTGTAAGTAGACATAAAAGTTTTGGGACATATCCTCATTCACTAATAACAATATCTTATTTGAGTATTTCATCTTTTTATATGAAGATATTAGCAAAATATACAGCAATGAGAATTGTAAAGCCTTGAGTACTGTTTTTCTCTTGCCTTTGGTGCTCTGTAGGTGAAATGCAAAGGACAAAGCTTCCTAGTAATACACACAGGAAGTCTTATGTAAGTTAGAGTGAGCGTTTACACTGCACCCATGCATGAGTTCTGTACCCGCCCTTCTTTTTCTGTACTGGGGATTGAACCCAGGACCTGCCACCTGCTAAACAAGTGCTCTATCACCGAGCTAAACCACCAGCCTTTTAAATAACTTTTTCTGAAATAAGGGCTCTCTAAGTTGCCCAAGATGCCTGTGCACTTGTGATCCTGCCGCCTCAGTCCCCCAGGCAGCCAGGAGCGCAGGCACGCACCACCACTCCCAACGTGCCAGATCTTTCCACATAAAAGTCACACACACATACACACACACACACACACACACACACACACTTTCATTCTAAATTTTTCAAACAGATTCCTTAATATTTCAAGAGCAGTGGTTTTCATCTTTTTATTCTTCTATCCTACATGCAATCAACCCACTTAAATTTAGTTCATAGCAAAATTTTCACCCTTTTCAGAAATTTTGCCCCAAAAATCTTGAGTGCTTTGAAAACTTCCTTCATATTTTCTGAAAGTACATAATTCATAGTGTACATGAAAATGTAAATGAGGAAGAAGGTCCCTATTAAGATAATATAGATATATTATATCAATTTTTAAGTATACAGTTATTATTTCATGTTTTTACTTAAAACAGAAAGGAAATTTTTTTCACATGTTGTCTCATGAGACAAAATTCTCTGACATTGCTCTCCTGATATTGAGTATAACACAAAGAACTACCATTTCTGCTCTGAACATACAAGTAGCATGTGGTATATAGCAGATATTAGATGAACATTTTCTAATTTAAAAGATGACTTTCCAGTTCACCTGATACCTGATCATGAGTTTTTAATTTCATATTTTTAAACTTTTATTTTTATTCTTCATTTTTTGGCTTTTTAAATCCTGGATAAGGATCGTGTCGGCCTCACAGTTTTTTGTATTTCCTCTGTCACTGTCCTTAGCCCTAGCACCCTGAAGATCATATTTCATTCATTCTGAGACACTTGCTTCTCCTATTTTGACTTCCCTGGAAGACAGCAGGTCTTACATACTCAGCTTTATTACAACTGCAGTCAGCTCCCAGTCATTACCGTGGAATAGTTTTCATCACCGCTGCTTGCGCCAAAGTTAAGATCCGTAGCACCCAAAGGTTCAGGATGGATTGCAGTGGCTTGCAAACAAACCTTGGAGAACGTAGCGGGGCATTCCTTTAAGCAGGAGAACAAGTGTATGCAAGGGGGTAGTAGAAATAGATAAGGCATGTTGGCCAAGCAAACACTGTAGGCAGCGTTCTGGAACTGTTGGTCAAAGCAGGCTACCTTTAAATAATTGTAAAGTCAGTTGAACTGTCTCACACTAAAAATTTGGTTCATCATGGATTATTTAAATTCTTCAAAGAAATGCTTCATCACCAGAGTTCTGTTTGCCACAGGAAACAACACTGGGTGGGAAAATATGTGTAGTGAATATTCTGAATTAAAAAGTCACTCAGAAGAGTCCACTCCAGAATTTCAGGGTGCTTTAGTGACACTGTAACAAATTCATTTTGTGTGCATTTTGTTTTGTATATGGTTGTTAACCTAACTCTATAGATGGCTAAGTACAGAGAGCTATTTTCATAGACAAAAACGAAATTTAAGATATAATTTCATTGATAGCACATTTTCTGTTTTGGGTCTTCAAGGGCCAGAACGTATCAGGGCAGTTAAACTTCATAGAAGCTTAGACTTAATGAAATGGAATGCTCGGGGCTTTCAAATACAGCACTTGGCACATGAGGAACTTAAGCAAAAGCTTGTTGTCATAAATTAATGACTCCTTCAGGATGCAGCGCTGTCAGCTCAGGGGCCCCTCCAAGGAAAGGCGCCTGCAGAAACCATCCCACTGAGTGACAGCAGGGAGCTCCCCTGCCCACCCCAGGATCCGCTCTCACAGTCGTCCTTGCTTTGTTTCAATCTACTCACCACAAAATTCTGTTTCAAGGCAGCTTACACGGTGCTAACAAAAATGGGTTTATCTCTAACCACTCAGCTCCCTTAAGAAATGTTCCGGCTCTCTTTATAAACCATGCCATAACCCTGAGGGCAACTGTGTTAGCGATCCCCATGAAGAGCTCGCTCCCCAGCTCTGTGTGAGAGTTCTGCACTGACCCAGCACGCGCTGGGATCAAATGCTCTGTGTGCTGAAGACCAGAGGCGCTGCAATGGACGCGTGAAGCGTGCTGTGAGGAGGCAGCTAAGCTTACCACGGCCACCCAGAGCCTCACTGACGCCTGGCACCGCCCACAGTGGGGAGGACACCTCCCAGAAGGCTTTCAAAATTATGCAAATCCTCTGATGCATGCTCCGGTTCCACAGGATCAGTTGAGCTGCATTTCTCTAATGCAACCTGCCTTAGAGTCCAGGAGCAATTTCACCCACATAATAGAGAGAAATAAAGGGAAAAGAAAGCTTTGTTCCTTTCTTGTCTTTAAGAAGTCACAATCAGTTTGTGGATCTTTGGTAAAAATAGTAAGTAATCTACAGCCAACTTATTTTGGTACCCACAGTTTTCCTCTGGTGACAAAGACTGACCATTTTTCAAAATGTCATTTCAGTGCTTATAGAGATAAGGGATGACGCAGAACCCTTTCTCCTTCCTTTCTCCCTACCTGTGTAGCACCTGGCGAGGTACCGAGCCTCCCTTTCACAGGGCTTCATTCATCAGTCAAAGGAAGATTTTCGAAGTGCATATCACAGCTAAAGACTAAAAGAGCTAACACTCCCAAAGCACACAGGAAAGGGCCTAGTCATAAATGGGGCTAAAATACAGCCAAGTGAAATACAAATATTGAAAGAAAAAAATAAAATAAAATAACGAAAGATGTCTGGAATAGACCAACAGAGGTAAATGACTAAACAGATTAACAAAGTAGCTGAACATCTCAAGTTTGACCTCCCAACTGTGGTTCAAATTTCTATAGAAAGAAGAAATGAGAGATTAAGCAAGCTAAACACTTCTGTGTATAACTGTTTTCATTATGTCTTCTCCCCTAGTCAGGGATAATTTAGATAGAATCAGCACATTGCAAGCAATCTTGGCTCAGCACAGGAGAGCCAGCCTGTGGCAACCCAAAAGTCTGGCGAGAGAGAGAAGGGAGGGCTACCGAGGACGCTCCAAGAGAACTGCTCGCCCATATCCAGCTGCGCATCCCTATGCAGGATGAAAAGGGGTCGGGGACTTGGCGTGACCTGCCAGCCCTCCGTGCCTGTGCACCAGCTGCACTAAAATGCACTGGGTTTTTGCTCCTTGAACACAACTTAGCAGCTGTCTAAATATCTGCACATTTGTTAACATCTATAAATTCCAGCATTCTTTATAAAATGGATAGTAAACACTGTCAAGCGGCTACTCCGGAAGCAAGTCACGTTTGTATGCCAACTAGATAAGGACCTGCTAACAGAACAGGTATTCAAAAGATGTTAGTTATAGCAGATAAATACGCAAATATTTTGGATTAGTCCTCTGCAGAAGCAGCAACTCACACCGAAGTCTCTATGATTCCAGTTAACATCATTTCTTCTTTTTGTTGCAGCTGACCTAGCTGAACAGGGGAGGGAACAGTGACGCCACGGTCGTATCTGTTGTTTGGCTGTCACAGCACTCATTTTGACGTGCTGCCCTAAAAAGATCTTCTATAAGAAATCTGAACCAGCCAATCACATGACTTAGAATCTTGAGTCGCATAACATTTGGATTCAAAAGTATAATTGATTTTTGGCTCATAGATAAGCACTTCTCCATATATTGAAAGCCCTAGCAGAAGACTCCTGAACAAAGAGCAATCAGGAGGGGTAATTTTATCCAACTGGGTGCAATTATATTTAGCATTTTTTTATGAAAGAGAGAGAAAAAGAACGAAGTTAAGAAAAATGCTTTCCTTTTATGACTTTTGCTCTCCAAACGATGAATTGCCACACAAAGTTAATTCTTGTAAGTCAAGGAACATAACCATCTAAGAAAGAACATGCCATGTCTTCTTAGAAGTCAACAAACATTCTGTTAAAGAATAAATGTGGGTATTTAGACACACCTGTCAATTGCTCGGCAGCTTACAGTGTCGGCACCCAGCAACATGCTTCATGGCAATCATTTGTGAGCAGCAGGTATTAATTGCTTCAATTCAAGGGAGAATTGGACGTACAATGGGTGGTTTTAATTATGCAGAGCACACAACTCCAAAGACAGTCAATGAAAAGACCTTCCATAAGTGCACGTGGCTATGGGGGATTCTGACTTCTAAATAAGGAATAGAAATCAGAGATAAAATGATTTTTACTCTGCTTTTTCCTGAGAAGCAGGGACCAAACCACAACCTTCATAGATAATGTTTATATTTTCCATCTGTTTATATCTCAGAATCTGGGGTACTGTCATCAATCATTCTTTGTCCAATCTGTATCTCATTTTTTCCATGAAGTTTTTATTTCACAAATTATGATTTTCACAGGTGGTTGTTCCAGTTGGTTGTTTTAACAAAAGTCTAAGTCTTGGCTTTTGGGTTGTAGATACTGTTTCAAAGGATGTAATAGATGCTAGTACTCCTGCTGAATTCTTAGCTACTATGTACTCTATACATAGAAAAATCATAATATCACAAAGGTTCCCTTTGATTGGTTTTATTTTTCATTGACAACTGTAGCTTGTAAGGAAACCAACACTTGGCTTTTATTTGGAAATCCCCTATACTGCTGGTGCATTATTGTACTCTGATATAACTGATCTTCGGGGTGAAAGTGTGAAGCCGTACTTTTGTTGATAAGTGGTGGGTGGGGTCTTTGCTTAGTGAGTGTGTGTATCTAATACCCATTACCCAGCAAAGGAAAGCCCAGTGGGGAAATCACTTGAAAGGCAGCTCTTATGCTAGACACAAAATGGGGAGACACCCTCACTTTTGTCTATCCCAATACTACCAAGGATTAAATTGATTGAAAGTGGCCTGAGGAGGAAAGGCACAAATGTACCCTGTCTGCTGAATGAATCACGGGCTAGACAAGGTCAGCCCTTAAGAGAACTCCAGGGCTCTCTAAATGAGATACCTGTCTGCTCTCTTCGGTTATCCTTGAGAATTTATCATGCCCTACTGAAAATACAGCCTCACTGCAGTAGGTGTCCATGGGAAGCTCTAATGAGCCTAGAGACACAGAGAGTAGCACGTGGGTGGCAGCAGTAATGAGAGAAAGATTCTCCAGAAGAAAACGGATCCTAGTCACACACAGCTGGGACACAAAAGCATTGCTTTCTCTGCAGACTTCCATTCTTTCACTGAGATGATCCAGATGTGTTTTGTGAAATAAGCCAGCATCATTTATTCCTTGTCAGAATTACGTTCAAGAGAAGTTGTTTTATGAAGAGTAAGTCATGGAGCCTCTCTTCACGAGGCAGTCTGCATGGCAAGGGCCAATGGTCCACCTCTGGAGGGTTAGGGTCCAGCAAGGGGAAGAGACATTGGAGCAAGCAAGTGCAAAACATAGAACATGTTTGAAAAACTCTATTTTCCTTAAAAAGTGCATATTACTTTAATAATGTCTCATAGTCCTGAGCCTGTACTCTAATCTCAATCTTAAACTTCCTCAGGAGAGCAACGTGCTCCATCAGCAATTAATATCAGAAGAAAAACTTGTGGCCTATACTCTGAATTGTCCGTTCCCTTATTTAATCCACAGGTGTGTTCAAACCTGAACCCATTCTGCCTAGACAAAAGAAGGCTGTGTTTGGAACATCTCATGTACCTGATCTCTGGCTTCTTGCACTGGGCTGCTGTATCTCTCTTACATCCAGAGTTGAAGGCCTGAGGCTAAGCTTAACATATGGGTTTCAAGCCATATAAACCAAAACCTCCCTTAAGTCAGTAAAAAATTTTCAAGGATCCATCGTGACCCACTACAAAAGCAATTTTTGTTTCTGGAATGTGGAATAGGATACGAAATTAAAACTTTGGTGTGTTTCTCCTAATATTGAAATATAATAAGGTTGCCTAGGAAAAGACTT
>PVKN010023862.1:0-14636 GCA_004027915.1 Capromys pilorides
ATGTTGAACTGAATACATCAAATCTAATTAATTTTCTTATCTCACTGATGTAAAAGGTGCCTCAGCATAAAAGATATATTGTGCTACTATAAAAATGAACTAGTACATCAAGCAAAGCAATGGAACTTCAGTTATGTTTACTAGTAATATTTCAACTCAATATGCCATGGAAAAGCACTGAAATATAAAGTTTGGACAGCAGCACGAAGAGGACTTCACAGATGAGCTCTGGAAGTTCACCCAGGATCTTCACATTGGTCCTTGAGGCTTTCTCTCATCAGATGGGCTGATGATGAACAGCTGGTAAACATCAAATTCTGAATATCAGGATTTCCAATCATTTCATTAGTAACGTTCTCTTACCCAAGTTTACTGGTAAGTTTTAAACACACACAATGCTCACTTTTTATCCTAGAGACTTTGTGCATGTACACAGTTTACCTCAGTTGCTCCTTTTTTCCGCATTCTCTTCTCTTTCTTTCAATCCCTCTTCCCCCCCTCACTTGCAAAATATATGTTTCCATTTGCCCTCTCTTTTCTCTCCTCTTCCCTGCCTTCCTCACACCCCTCTCCAGCTCCCTTTCCCAGATGAGCATTTTCCTCCTGTTTCCTAATATCTAACATGCACTTCATTCCTTATTTGCACCTTTGGTTTCTTGTACCAGAGAAACAATGAGATGTTCACAGGCATGCTTGGTTTATCTCATTTAGGAGTCTGACCTCAAAGCCTATCCATTTGCTATAGATGTCTCAAGTTTATCTTTCTTTCCAGTTGAGTAGTGCTGCGTCTTATAAAAACCACATCTTTTTTTACCCATTCAAGGGAGCATGGGCGTAAATAGACGCCCATTCATCTTTGGCTCCTATTTTCTGCTACTGAAATAATAAAGAATCATTACATGTCAATTTTGAACAACTATAATTTCTGAAAACATGGAGATAGTATAATATTTAAAGAATTTAAATGATCAATTATTCAGATAAAATAAAAATCAAAAAGAAGTCATTTTTATTGTGCATTTAAGTTGGCTTTTTGATTTTATGATAATATATATTTTTAAAAAAATATTTTTTGTTTTCACCTAAATGTTGTTCACATTTTTCTAACCTTGGCTTGCAAATGGTCCCTAGCATTCGTATATATAGAGAGATATAGATATAGATATAGATATATAGATATATATATTATTTGGCACAGGATCTATAGGATCTCACTATATAGGTTGGACTCACAGTGATTCTCCTGTTTTCAGCCTCCCAGGTTCTGGAATTACAGGCTCACGCCACCATGCTCAGTCTCAATCACTAGCTCAGTGCACCCTGGGGGTAGAGCTGGCACACCAGGGATGGAACCCCGGCTGCTGCACTCTGCCTAGCAGGAGTTTTAGTCTGCTGAGGTTTCAGGCTGGCCCTTCTGGTATTTTTATTTGATGAATGTCACATATTGTTTTAAAAGAGAGGGAGGGAAAAAAGAAAGAGATAAAAAGAATTTAAATGTGTTATTTAAGTATCCCAATGCTCCATGTTGAAGGTACTGTATGTACTACAAATTTTTATCAATAATTTTATTTATTTATTTATTTTGTATTTTAGGGAAGAGTCTACAGGGTGTTCAGGGTCTGACTACTATACTGGACTTGTAATGATCCGCCTGTCTACAGCCTCCCAAGAGCTGGGATTGCAGGCACATGCCATCATGCCCAGTCTCAATTGCCAGCTCAGCATGCCGTGGGGGCAGGGCCATCATGACAGGCCCAGAGATTGAACCCCTGGCCCCTGCATCTGCTTGCAGGCGTTTTAATCTGCTGAGCTATTTGGCCAGCTCTATTGATAATTTTTTAAAATATTTTTTTAAAAAATTACAGAAAACAACAAAATAAAACTCCAAAATAGAAGTTAAGCAAAGAGTTACCCTGTGAAGCAATGATTCATGTTAGTTATGTACTTTAAGGAGTTGAAAATATGTACCTGTGCCTTCATAAATACTTATGTACAAATACTCATAGCAACATTATTCATACTAGTCCTACAGAGGACAACTTCAAACGTCCATCAGCTGATAAATGAATGAACAGAACTGGTTATATCCACACTATGAGATTTTATCGTGCACAAAAAGGAATAAAGAACTGATTCATACTGCACCATAAATTAACCCAGAACACATCACACTAGGTAGAAGCAACCAGAAAAATAATCCCATGTTATGAGATTCCATTCTAGGAAAATCTACAGAGACAGAAAAGTGATTGGTGTTTTCCAAGTTAGGGTAGAATCCAGGAATAAGGAATGAGTGCTAAGGGAGATGATAACAGAAAGACCCAAGAATTAGACATTCGTGTTTACTACACAGATATATTAAAGGTCATGGAGTGGCTCACTTTCAGAAGGTAAATTTTATAGCAAATTAATTATATCTCAATAATAAAATGAAAAAGAAAGGGAAGAGCCCAGGAGAGCAAGCTCCCCTCTGCAAACAAATCAGCTACTGTTCACATTGCATATAAAAAAGTAAACTGGTCAAGGCAGGTGTCAGGATAGAGCCAAGTCAAGCAACACGGAAAGGGAGGAGTGAATGTTTACTGACCACCACCAAATGCCACATAGATGGCTATGGTTTATACTTTAGGTGCCTAAAATTGTGGTGGAATAAAAATAGTAGATCAATCAGCTTACGGTGTTGCTTTAAAGCACACTAGGGTTATTGCATTGACTACAAACAGAGAAAAATATATATTAACTATGACTCAGTGAAGGAGCAAATCAAACATTTAAGAGTAATACAAAAATTAGAAAGAGATAAAAACAAAAATTTAAGATTTCTTGAAAGCAAGCAGTAACATGCAATCATATGTCCAATCGTTCATAACTATATCTGTTGATCTGAGCAATAGATGTGAGAATAACATAGATGAAATATCAACCATTGTTAGTCAGCAACTCTTGGTTTGAAAATCTATAACATATGTATTGTTTCAAGTTACTGTTTCTGTCTTCGTTTCTGATCTTTGCGCTTGCTTTTGTTTTTTACTCTTCAAAATAAAATAAAATTATAATAAAAAATTAGTTTTATTAGACAATATTATGCTACATATTCAGTATAGATATCTTACCTTCTAAATTTATGGAAAAATTAACAGGAAGGATAGAGACTAGGTAATAGATCCAAAAAGGAAAAACAAAAAGGGTTAATAAAGGGTAAAGATAAAGATTGGTAAACAAAAAGCACAAAGCAAGGTGGTAGAAATAATTCCAAATATATGAGAACTCATAAAATGTAGAGTGCTTCTAAGTATTGAGACAAAAGTCAGAAGTCCTTAGATTAAAATTTCGAAAGGATAAATGTATTACTATGCGATACACAAATCACAGTAAAGCTTTTTACCGCATCAGTAAGAGAATAACTATATCTGCTTTCCCCTTTCAAATTCTACCTCTAGTGAAAACAGTTAATTCGAGTTTGAAAATAGATATTAGCACTTTGCTTCAAATCAAAGGCATGAAGATATCTGCAGAACTTTCTGCATGTACCCTTGTGTTGCACAGCACTTCAGGTTGTGAATAATGCAGGCCAATTTTTCAGAGTGGGAGAAATGGGCAGCTCCATAGAAATGGGGAGGCAGTTTCACCAGTGTATGTGGAGAGAGGCTGAGGACACAAAACTTGGCACCTCCGTGTGACGACGTGAAAGAACATCTGTGACGGGGAGCAGAGAGAGGCTGCACCCTCTCCAACCTCTCCTTTCAATTGTTCACAGGTGCAAGCCACTGAGGAAAGGGCCAGCAATCTGGACAGGAAACTATGTTGTCACAAATCACAGTTCAATCCCAGGTTCTGGACTCAGACGCTAGCTCAGCCAATGTATATGGACGAACATCCTCGTAGGCATTTAAGGTAACTGCACTGAAAACCAATGAAGGAAAACAAATCACGAACTTTGGTTAACTGTTAAGAGGAATTTTTTTAACCTCTAGTGTGGTATAGAGATCGAAGTCATGAAAAGAAAGACACAAGGCTGGATGAAATTTGCCACAGGGGTCTCACTGAGACTAGTCTCTAAGTGAGCCATGAGCCAGGGAAATTTCTCATATTTATTGAGGACCACAAACAGGCTAAACAAACTGCTATCTATTTTGCCTTCTGGTGTTCACCAACTAGTTTATATATCACTGGTTGCTAAGGTCCCAAGTAAAGGAGCAAAGAACAGACAAGGCCAGGGCGCTGCCTCCAGGAATCTGTTACCACCTTGTCTTCAGCTTGCCAGAGTAACAAGGCACCAGTTTCCTTAGGCTCTGCTCTTTGCTCCTTGTTCCCTCAGTACAGTAAATTTCTGACTCATATCACTATATCTAAGACAGTTGCCATGTCTCTGAAATGAGATTCCATTTGCAGAGAGTTACAATCCATGCACAGAGAAGGGAGACCAGCAAAAAGCCATCTTGAAATACAACCTAAGAGAGCCACAGAAATTGAAAAGCCCATTAGAGAACCCCTGGGAGAAGCAAGCAATTTTCATTCCCAGCCAGTGTAAGAATTCCTACTTTCCGACCTGCAAGATATGACCGTTTCCATGGATAGGGGAGAACTGTGTACTAGTATTTGTCGATCTCTACTTCTCCGTAGAGAAGTTTCAGAGCATCTGTACACTGTGCTGTGTTCTTCAGGTTAGATGCAGCTAGATGTATAATTTATGCATACACCAAGATGAGGAGGTACTGCATTCCAAGGTAACTAAGAGTCTTAGGAGTGGTTCTGGTCTTGAACGTTCCCTGTTTGAGTGATATTTATGTGGAGAAAAGTAATCATTTGGACACATTATGGAAAATAAGAGGTGTATGGTCTGAAACACTTGTTCTTTTCAGCATAATATTCATTTTTCCTCTTTCAGAAAACAAGATGATAAATTCCTTTGGACAAAACAACCATTCTCTCTTCCCAGGCACACACATTGGGTTAGGCTAATCCCATACCTATGCAGTGAACTCTCAGCAGGTTAAGCCAGTGAATGAATTCTAATCCCCTAAATACAACAATGTGAATTCTACAGTAAGAGACAAAGGGGAAAAAATTCAATCTTTTCCTTCATAACTCTATGTAGACAACAGAGTATGTATCTTGTCTCTATGATAACTTGTTGGTTATAATTTTGTTTGCCTGTTTTTGAGAGTTCTATAGAGAAATATTTTATCAAATTCTATAAAATGAACAGTAAGCCCTGATGTTAAGCTCAATGTGTAGCTCTATCTACAACAAAGATGCAAAAGCCATCAGTGGATATGCAAAGGATGCCTACATGGATGAAACACACATTGGACAGAGCTGAGGAATCAGGGCAATGATTCATATGAAAAAGAAACAGCAACAGGTTAAAGACCTTGGTAACAAGTCGGAGTAATTTATCTCTAGTTCTGAAAACCAATGAGAATATAAAAATGAAGTTTTCTAAACATAAGAGTTGATATTATTTTTATTCTACCTTAACATATCACCACACATTTACTGGCTTAATATCCACAATCCTATTAACTTTCAGTTCCACGGGTCAAAACTCTGCCCCTTGGTTTTCCCAGACTGACAGCAGAGGACCAGAAGGGGCTATGCTTTATCTAGAAGCTTTAGGAGAAATTCCATTTTCATATCCACCTGAGTCATTGACAGACTTTTTCCCATTCTGGTTAGAGGACCGAGGTCTTTAGTTTCTTGTGACCCTCAGCTGAGGGTCACTCCCAGCTTCTAGAAGTTGCCCTCCTCCTTTCATTAGCAAAGCCAGAAGCGATAGGGTACCTTGCTCTCATACCTTTCTTAACTGCTTTCTAATTCAGCCTTTTGCATTCCTCTTTTACTTTCCTTGAAAATGGAAGATTAAATCCAACTGGAGAATACGGATAATCTCCCAAAATCCATTCTGTCAATAGCATCTATAAAGTCCCTTCTACCCTATGAGGTAAAATTTAGAACCTGGCAACATTATTGAGGGAGCCATTATTCTGTCTTCCATGGCATTTCTATCATACCTTTTTAACACTGAATGTCTCACAGAAATGGAACTGCCATGGCCAATGATTACAAGAAATATCGTAGTCCACTACTTCAAAATCAACCTGACATGTTCTTTGTAACATTTGCATCAAATAAAAACAGTCCTTCCTGTCTAGATCCACTTTTGTCCCAGGGCAACATCTATGGTACATGGTGTGACTCACACAGGGTAGAGGTCTTAAATTCTCTTTCCATAATGTGATGGCAATAGTTTGGAATTAATGAAAAATTTCTACATTAGTTCACTAAAGTATATAACCATGCATTATTCTCCTCTGCCTAACGGATTATCATTTCCCAGCTCCAGTTCCTAACTTAGCTGGGAATGCCAGGTCAATGTGGCTTCTTAAGTTAACCAATGAAACTACCACCTCCATATGAGGAAATGCATTCATTTTGTTCACCAAGTCTATATCAAAGCCAGATGCATTATTATTCCTTGCTTGAGTGACATTCAAGCCAATCTACAGTGAACAAAAAAAGAAAAACTCTAGGGTCCAGGCAGCAAGCAATGCTATAGTTTCTCTCTGCCATTACCAGCCATCTACCTCTGGCTGTGTCACTTCTCTGCATGGGCTTCCTTGCTTAGAAATAAGAGGCGTGAGAATGAATATTTTCCTAGGCCACATCCAGTTCTCCAAGTCAATGTGATTAACTACATCACATCATTAATCCAAATAGTTCTTTGAAATCTCTCATTGTATTGGCATTCTCAATTTAATCAGGACTTTATAGAATGGCTTTAATATTTATAATATACAATAATTTATGCTGCTCAATATTGGAAATTGTATTATACTTTTTTCAACTTATTTTGTGAAAGATTACTGTGCTGACCTTTTGAAAATAAGAAATCCCCATTTTTTTTCACCACAGTAATTACAGCACAGTGCCATTGACAGGTTACAGCCTCTATGGACACATTGGGCTCTACAGTGGCAGAAGGGTTACTTGCCTTTCATGTCAGCTTCCTAATCTACTAAATAAGAGTCGTGATCATAACTAACTCACATGAACAAGGAAAGCAGAGACTTGGCCAATGCCAAGTCCGTACTACACAGTCTGACTTGTACCACCATGCAGCAAGCCAAAGCTATTACCAGATTTTCAGGCATAACATCGCACAACTGAGGGCTCTAACTTGAAACAATCATGGGACCCATTGTCTGCTTGACTGTATTCCCAAATACTTAGATTCCTCCAGGCTGTAACACGTCCTTCAGCTGACATGACAGCAAAGAGGAGATAGCGAAGATAAGGAAATCACAAGGAAGGGTCTCCATTGTGCCGATGGTGGCAAAGCTTAGTAGTACTGTGTCTTAGTTACTTTTTACTCCTTGCTGGGACAAATACCCGACACTCAAAATGAAGGAAGGAAAGGTTTACTTAGCTCACAGTTGCTGGAGGTTTCAGTCAGTATTTGACTGGCCCAAGGCTGAGTGGAACAGGGCAGAGAGCATCCAGTTCATGGCGGTGGAACAGCAACAATCGCGAGGAAGGCAACAGACCAACCAGGGCACAGAGAGCAAGAACTTGAGTCTGTCTGTCTGTCTCTCTTTATATTACATTCAGGCTCTCTGCCTTAGCCTATCCACCTTAGGCCACTCAAATAATCCCAGCCATATTCAGACGAATAATCCCATCAGTACTAAAACATATAATCCCAGTGGATCAAGAGTCAAGTAATCCCAGCAGTACTCAGACCCATAGTCCCATCAGTACTAAAACACATAATCCCAGTGGATCATGACTCAAGTCTCAAACTCTAGAATTCTCTGCCCCATGATTGCATGAGGCTTTGGGGGAACAACTAGACTTAAACTGCATTTGCTTCTATTTTCAGGCATATATGGAGTGTGAAGGAAGACAATTCTCTCAGGAAAAAAAAAATCTCACTCCAAAGTTAAGACTTGTCACTCAATACTAAAGCATAGGGGAACAGTATGACAGACACAGTTAAGCAGGCTTTTGCAAGTAGGAGGTATCCTGGGACATTGGCAGTTAATGACACGGCCAGGGCTCAGGCTTGTGATGTAAGCTCTAGGGTTTAAATGCTGCTTCCTGAGAGGCACCCCATTGCCTTTGGCTCCAATCTTAAGACCCATATCCTACATTTGCAAGACTCTGGCACCAGCAGGCTGAAAGAAGTCTTCCTGTCAACCTTTCCTCCAAAGGCGAGCCTAGAGCCTCATGGGATACAGTCAGAGATGACAGTGAATTTATTCAGCATTTCCTCTGGGTCTTCCCAAATCAATGAGAGGTTCTTTAAACCTTGAAAAACAAAAGTGATGATGACACTGATAAAAGGAAACACCTCTATGTTAAATACCAGCATATTCTGCCCACATCTTATAACTCAGCCCTTTTAACAAACCAGTGAGGTTTTGGCCAAATTCTGTGTAGCGAAATCAAGGCACAGCAAGGTTATTCAACAGACATTATTAGAATCTGATCTGTCTCATTTTAGAAACCCTGACACTGACCAGTGCACTTTGGTGACTGTAAAGATGCGAGAAGGGGGGTCCTTTACCCCCGCCCCCATGCTTCCTCACTCTGAGGGCCTCTCTTGTCTCATTTTTCTACAACACCAAGTTTCACATTCACTGCTTGTGTTTACTTATGAAGGGCTCTGCTCCAGTGATTAAGGACTTAAAGCAGATAATTACCCTGTGATTTGCAAGCGCTGCGGTAGCTGGCATTTCTCAAAGTAGTATTGCCCGTCTAAGTATCACCTGTGTGCTGTGTCAGCTTATTGCCCACCTTGAGAGCAATCTCCCCGTTAGTTTTATGGCACATTAAGTCTCCTTTTGGAATGAATTGGGTTTGTAAGAGTGGGATTGGTTACATCAGAATAAAAGAGGAAACAGCAGGGTTGACTGGAAAGCTATAAAATAGAAGCATGATGAGAAGAGGAGGGGGAAGGAGGCAGAAGCATTTAAAGGAGAGGCTTAAGGTGATAAAGTAATAGGGACAGGGTGACAGTCTGAGATGCATTTGCTTAATGCAGAGTGTGACTGTAACAACAAAGGTATGATTCAGCGGGTGAAATAACACTTCCACTCCATGCTGCAGGAAGCAAATCATCCAGGGCTGGAGGAGAGAAATGTTCATGTTTGTTAAATGCCTACCTTGTGTTTTTCCTCTACGCCTTTGAACACCCGCTGACACACACTTACTGACCTTCCAGGTCCCGTCTGACGTTCCTGGAGTTGCTCCAGCTTGTGCGACGTAGACCATTTGTCAGGCCACAGAGGACAATAATCAGGGCGATGCATGGAGAAGGGGCTCAGTCACCCTGCGCCAGGTACTTTCCGCTCTAGGAGGGGTGCTGGTGGGTGTATTCCCTCTGTTCGCATCCAATGGCATCCCGCATATCTTGACTTGCTTCCATGAACGTTCGTTGACTTGAAAGAAAGCAAGCTTGATACATTCAGCAAAAAAGTTCACTTATAAAGGTGGCAATGGACCTGGCTCTGATTTCTTGGTATCAATGTTACCGCCATCCTGAATGTTTCATATCGGTTTCTTTTACCAATTTATAGGACACTGGAGACCTGAAATTTAGTCCACGTCCCTAATTGATTTAAAAAAATGTTAATTTTGAGGTTGACTTTTTTTTCAAGTAGGAATTTATGACAGTCCCCAAAACACAGCATTTTTCCCATATTTTTTGAGGTAAGGGTCAGCTTTATGATATATTATTAAATGAAAAAAATAAAGTGGCATGAAGAGAAATATCTAGAAATAAAAGATGCAAAGAAGTATGTATATTTGCTTATTTCATTTTATCCTATTTTATTTTTTATATATTTTAGTACAGAGTCTATAGGGTCTCCCTACACAGATCGGACTTGCAGTGATTCTTCTGTTTTCAACCTCAAAAGCTCTGGGATTACAGTCGCGCACCACCACGCCCAGTCTCAATCACTATCTCAGCATACCCCAGAAGCCGGGGTCATCACAGCACACTGGGAATTGAATCCTGGCCCCTGCACCTGCCTAAACCAGATTCCTTAATCTGTTGGGCTGTCTGGTCAACCCCCAGAGCTATCTGGCTGGCTCCCGCTTATTTTAAAAAAATAGATCAAGGATAACCTACTTGGGTCCTTTCTGTATCCCTCCCAGACAGAAGCTTTCTTTCTCTCAATAAATATGTTCTGCCCTTAACCAAGAAAGAAATAAAGATTAAAATAGCGACTTCGGGAGGAGAGAAGTAATAAATGATAAGGTTCAGATGTAGATATTCCTAAGTATATCTTTATATGTTTCATCTTGGGATCAAATAAATATTTACCAAGATTAGAAAATAAAACCATAAATGAGAAAGCAGTTTGCGGTAATTAAAGTCCCAGTTAAGTAAAGAAACCTGTATATTAGGTTGGTAGGACAGCCACCATGGAACATTATCTCGTGACCTTAAAAACATTTTTATTGTCCTTAATAATGCCTTTGAAATACAATCCAAGAACTATAAGAGTATTTTTAAAAAATTGGAACCTATTTGTTTGTGGTAGTATTGGTATTTTTATTTTGAGATTGTCATGAGTTTTGAAATTTCAAGGATTCATAGCTATTCAGGTGATGGGAAGAACCAATATTTTTGTTTTGTCGGTTCAGTTTTGTTGATTTTGGCTTTCCACAGCAGAGCCTCAGCATGTGGTCCAGAGTGGCCTTGAACTCAGGATACAGCAAGATTTTTGAAAATAGAGAAGGAAATATCAATCAATGGGAAAAGGGATTAAGTTAAAATTTAGTAGCCCTAAGCTCTAGTTAGAGCCATCGCAATCTTCTTGTATGTCTTATTTTTGTGTTAGTCAGCTTTTCTCACCAGAATGAAAGCCTTGAGATGATCAGTCTAGGACAGAAAAGCTTCACTGGTGCTCAGAATTCCAGAGGGCTCAGCCCACGGTGGGCTGGCCTCACGGCTGTGGGGCTCCATGAGCATGCAGGATGCCAAAGACAAGAGGCACACTGCAGAGCAAAGCACACACCCCATGGCCAGGAGATAGGGAAGGGAAGGAAAGGGGCGAGTGTCCTGTAGCTCCCTCCACCACCCCCACTCGCTGACCTCCTGACCTTTCTCTACTTCCCACTTCCTAAAGGTTGCTTCCTCTCACAAGCACCACGATAGTAACCAAGCATTTAGCACATGGTCCTGCAAGGAAAACACAGCACCCAAAATATAGCAACCTTTAATTAAAGTATAACCACATGTACATGAGCACACAGAGACAAGTGCCTTGTGCCTCAATTCTGCCTCCTGCCGAGACCCAGAACCTATGGCCAACCCAGAAGTGAGGGGTCACCCTGCCGCACAGATTGCAGTCCGACTGCCAGCTCACTGAGAAATTGTTGAGTTTAGATCTCGAGCAGGAATTGTAGCAGATGAGCCTATAATAGCTCATCAGATCATAAACCAAGGAAGTCATCAAAGATTATTTTGCTTTCTCAAGCATTAGTATGTTCTGAAAGCAAATATGCACAAAATTAGTAAATTTGATTGCATTAAAAGAAAGGAGAAAGACTGAAATACCAAAACCATTTATAAAATTAAAACTATCCCCCTTTATGTGGCAAAGAATATAGCCAAATCCACTCTCACCTCGATTAACTGCAACATGCTATTGACTAAGCTGAAGTTTTGGTCATTCCCAATTGGCTTCCCATTTCAGCTTTTGTCTCAAATAAATATTATTTCCAGTTTGTTTTTGTTTTGCTCCCATCCCAGTCTCTGCTTTTCAATACTAAGCTAACTAAGCATAGAATGATTTTTACATCTTTGCTAAAATCAATAAAAGGTTTATGTTGCCTTTAATGGAAATTAAATACAGGAGAAAACGGATTAAGTAAGCTGCTGGAGTATTTCAATTATACTGTGCCACAATATGCATGAGATACATTTAAAAACTCTCACACTGAAGAAAAAAGAACACTTTTCATGTTTTTAGGCGTTACATTTTTAAATAGACTCAATGTTTTATTAATTGGTACATAAATATTCACAATTGTCAGTTCATTATTAGAGACTGAGTTTGGTACTATAAAATCGCTAGCTACTTTCCATTTCATGCTTCTTACATGGACTTCTACTGAGCTGAAATGAGAAATTTCACCTATGTCCTCCTTTTCCTAGAGTATTTATCTTAAGCAGCAGAGGGCTGAACTTTGAATTTTATCCAGTCAGCAAGTTTGGTGATGTGGTTTCAAGGATAGTTCCCTTCCGTCTATAGAATTTCTGCAGGGCTATGTGTCCCTAAATCCATAAAAGTTACCCTTTGTAGTTCAAGTGCAATATGATACCATAAATAGGAAAGACTGGCTGCATACTCTGTTGCCTTTTAAAAGATAAAAAATATCCAGGGTGTCTTACAGATTACTGCCTCCAACTCACCTGCAGTGTTTGCTGGAAAGGTCAGCTGGAGGAGCTATCCTGAAATGCACGGAGCAGGACTCTTGCAGGGACAGAGTCCCAGCACACCACTTTCAACAGAGGTGTAGGAGAACCCATGGCCATAGCTCGAGCAACACTGATCAAAGAAATAATGAAAAGACATCACTTACATCAACTTCTGTCCGATGTATGTTGATGACTGGAGGTGGAAATCATTCAAGTCAATTTTTCTCTGCTCTAGAAGAGTCAAAGAGTTAATCAGGGGAACTTGGCAGAACTCATGAAAGGACATTTTTTTTTCCGAATCCCTGTGTCTATCACTTATCATAGAGGAGATGAAGGATGCCGAGGTGCATTCAGAATCACCCTCTTCCTGGCTTTCCAGTTTTTCTCTCACCCTGTCCAAAGGTTTCTAGTCTTCCACATTTACTCCCTCTTTACTTGTTACTGCTTCATACCATTGCTTCGTGATCATGACCTACAGGATCTTTGGCATAACTCATTGTTTTTGTTGGTTTGTTTGTTTGTTTGTTTTCAGATTTTGCCTTCTGGCACAAGGAAGAAAGCCTACATTTGAAATGTCAGCAGTGTGTTAACATCCTCTGATGGCACAATCAAAAACTTACACTTTTTATCCTTGTGTAACAGAGTTTCAATTTACCAGGCCAAATATCTCAATACTTTTGCTGTCAATCAATGAAGCTGCAATATGTAATTCGATCATCACAAATGTCTTCCCCCACTGAACAAATATTTGCTGACTTTTTAGATTAATATTTTGGCTGAAGGAACTCAAAAGCCTGTCAAAACACAGCGATTATATAATAAGTAGACTGGGCCTCTTCCCTCTGTCCAAACAATACTGAGAAAAAAAGTTTTGTTTATTCATTTTGTTTTATTAGGTCAGGTCATCAAAACAGAATGCTTTGTAACCTTTAAATGACATTCCCCTCCCTTGAGTACCTTCCTGATAGAATTTTATATATTTTTCCTGTGGGGGATGGTCACTTTAGGGGAACCTTACTATAAAAGAAAATCTCTTGCAATGTCACTAATTGATTCATAATAACTATTAGCAAATGAAGGTTTTCTTTAATCCATAGAGACATCATACAAATTCAGTGAGTTCATGTTCAGGTGGCACCTAATTTAATTCTCTCATTTTTATGTTTAAATAAACAGATGCACAGAGATGCAGAATGTCTCACTGGGGACCAGATTCCAAGGGTCAAAGCTCCAACTATCTGATGTCTCAGTTCAATGAGGCTCTCACTGTGCTATGCTGGCACTGGATGTGTGGGGATATTACTTTTCACATTTCAAAAATGTTTTCTTTGGACTTGTTAATTTTTTCTAGCTGCCTGCAAAACCACAATGCCCGTGCTTCCCAATAAACCCTTAGTTCCTATTGTTCTACCATCTCCTATATCCTCTAACAAGTCCTGCAGCCACTGCCCTTGAAAAAGGTCCCCAAGGACATCATTTTCCCTAGTCCAAAACCCCAGCGTCTCTCACCTGCAAGTGCAGCTGTAGCTTCGCCCAGTTGCTCTCTCTCCCTCCACCCTCCTTAGCCTCACCCTTACTCTCACCTGGCTCAATTCCTCCACTAAAGGCAAAGCCAGTGATCTCCTCAAAATGACCAAGCTCTTAATTAAAGTCCTCAAATGGACTCCACATCCCTATTGCAATAGAGTCACACACATTGGCATTGATTACAAGGCTGTGCAGCTTCTGACTAGAGCTTGTTTTCTGAACTTCCTCTGCTGGCACTCTTGCTCTTGTCCAGACATCCAAGTCCCTCGTGGTTTCTTATACCTACCAAGCCCTTCCACCAACTCGTTACCTAGCTCTGATCAGCCCCCTACTTAAATACCACCTCGTTGACAAAGTCTATCTGGATCACTCAACCTCAAGAGCTGTCCTTGGGGCTGGAAATATAGCTCAGCAGCATAAGTGCCTGCCTGGTAAGTGCAAGGTCCTGACTTTGACCCCTGGTATTGTCAAAAAAAAAAAAGCTGTGTTCTAATTACCATGAGAGAATTTTCAGTTACCTTATTTTGCTTCAGCCTTCTTTGCAGTTTTGATCAGCCTAGTATTTAACCACAAATTGGTAATACTTATCATTTCCTATCTAAAATGTAAGCATCCAATTAACAAACACTTCTCCACTGTATTTGTCTACACTGCCTGAAGCAATGTCTGACAC
>PVKN010023863.1:0-14630 GCA_004027915.1 Capromys pilorides
TCTTCTAATAGACATGTCTTTCTTTCGTAATGTGCACTATAGAGTAGTGTTTCTAATCAGTATTAAATAAGAGTGGTGAGCATGGACATTTTTGTCTTGTTTATGACCTTTTGATGAAGTTACTATGGGAGCAAAATTTTCTTTTAGAGATGCCCTGTTTCAGATAAAGAAAGAGACCCTCTATTCCTAATTTTCTTAGAGATACATTTTTGGAAATGTATGTCAAACTTGATGTCTTGCATTCTGTATAGCAATTATCTTTTGTTTTGTTAATTTTTCCTGTTCTTGCCTTGATTTGGATTATATTTAGATTTATATTTTAGTGGTCATGGGCTTATTGCTTATACCTTTTGTTATTGGCTTCCTCAGGATTTTCAGTAGCCACTTTTTTACTGGTCAGTTATGAAGTGATGTCTAATTCAATGCTATTTTTGTATGTTAGTACAGAATATGATCACATCACGTAGCATGTAAAAGCCATTATCACCTCTCAGACTCCTTCCTCCCTTGGGCAGACCCAAGTTTCCATGTCGTATTTCCTTCAGTCTGAAGCAATTCCTCTGCCATTTCTCATGGAGCAGACATCGTGGCAACCAATTCTTCCAACTTCTGCTTGTGTCAGTGTTTCCACTGTATCTTTATCTTTGACAGTTTATTCCAGTACAAAATAAACTAGTTACAACTATAAAGTAGGATAGACTACAGATAAACATAGGTGGGTATAAATTTATAACTGAATACAGATATATAATTAATTACAGATATAAAGTCACTTTTTCTTTCCTTTTTGTATTTAAAAATCATACTTGCGTGCTCGCTTCGGCAGTATATGTACTAAAATTGGAACGATACAGAGAAGATTCTCATGGCCCCTGCACAAGGATGACATGCAAATTTGGGAAGTGTTCCATAGTTTTCATATTAAAAGTAGTAAAATTTAAAAAATCAATCTATCAATCAATCATACCTGGGCTTGTGACTCATCCTGATGGCTGACACTGGCAACATCTCTACAAAGCACTGTACATGGTTCCAAAGTTAATCCTGAGGGGATCTGACCCTGGAAGATACAAAAGATGAATGATCTATTATACAGGTCGAACCTTAACTTGCCCTCGATCACCCAGCAGAAAGACTTAATTACGAGACATAGAACGCAGAGTTAGGCCGGTATGACGAGCTGTAAGAGGCTTATACCAACAGCCTCCAACAATGCCAGATACTCTTAGGATGGTCTTTTTATTACTAGTGTTCAACAACTTGATTAAGATAGGCCCAAATGTACGTTTTTGTGGTTATGCTTCTTGGAATTTATTATGCCTCATTGATGCGTAGCTTGAAGTTTGTCATTAACTGGTAAGGGTTTCCAACCGTGAATTCATCAGGTTTTATTTCTTTTCATTTTCCATCTTCTCTCCATCTAGGAATCCACTTCCTTGTTGATGTTGTTTCACAGGTTCCTGAGGCTTTCTTAAATTTTTAAGGCTTTTGCTACAGTGTCAAAAATTTATATGATGTTAAATCCAGTCATCTTTTTTCTATAGTATCTAATTTTCTACTAAGCTCATATAGTATTTTTGTTTTCATTTCAAAAGCTATATTTTAATATACAGAGATTCTCTATGTCTTGTCTTTATATTTTCCATTTGCCTCCTTATTATACCATTTCCTTCAAATCTCCAAACACTTTAATAATGTACTTTAAAGTCCTTTTTCACCCAGCATGGAGGTGAACACCTGTGATTTCAGCACTTAAGAGGCCGAGGCAGGAGGTTTGCTGTGAGTTCCAGGCCAGCATGAGCTACATAGTGAATTCAAGTCCTAACTTGACTACACAGTAAGATCCTGTCTCAAAAACTAAAATAAATAAATAAACAAAAATAGACAGCCAGGTGTGGTGGCGCATACCTGTAATCCTAGCACTTAGGAAGCTGAGGCAGGAGGATCAGTGTGAGATCGAGACCAGCCTGGGCTACAAAAGTGAGTTCAAGGCCAGCCTGAACTGCATAGCGAGACCTTGTCTCAAAAAGACGGAAAAAAAAAAAAAAAAAAAGAGTCCCCTTCTCCGTCTCCCACCGTTTCTCCTGTGCTGGGTCCATTCCAGGAGCTTCCTTTGCTGCATACAGATCCTGGCTCACACAGGCCTGCTTCTTGCCAACCTAGTAATTTACAAATTGTCATCTGGAGATTGTGGCCACCAAGGGTTTCAGGGACTGGATTTTGCTGGCTTCCTTAAGGCACATTAAGTTGGATTCTCCTAGGGGCTTCATTTTCTGGCTTGTCAGATTTATCCTATAGAGACTTTTGAAACACTTTGTTAAGGAATATGAGGAAAAGGCCTTTCCTCTTTGGCTCACTTAAGCCTACTGTTTGATGTGCCTTTCTGGAGACGCTATTAAATTTTTTTGACCTTGTGGGACATCTCACTACCCTGGAGAACGCAGTGACCCCTGCCTTAGGGCCCCTCAGCTCCTGGCATAGTTCTTCTTTGGCTGGAGTTGCAGGCAAAGACTCACAGCCCCTGCGGGTTGCCGATGGCCTTTCACTGTCTCCCCTTTGCCTTGGCAGGGCTGTTGACTCTATGTTTTAGTTAAGCGAGGCTTGCTGAAGTCCAACCTCTGGGCCCTCTCTCCAGTGAGGCTCCTGTGCTCCGTGAAGTTCTGTGTAACTTCACAGGGGTTGGGAAAACGCCTCGGGGGAGAACACGGGGACGGTCACTGTGGCTATCTCCCTCGCCTGAGCTGGCTGTTGCCCAGAGGAGAAAAAACTGTTGTTGCATATACTTCGTCCAGTTTTCAGATAATGTATCCCAAGAGGGTTAGTACAATAGATTTCATAGCGTATGACATTATTTGCTTTATTCCTATAATCTACTTATATGTAGTTGTGTGATTTTTTTTTTACCCAAACTTAGGTACCTTGAAGAGTAAAAGATGGTGCTCCTAATAATTACACAGGAGTGGGCCATCCAGACAGTTCAACAGACTAACGTGCCTGCTTAGGCAGAGGTCAGTGACTGGGGTTCGATCCCCGGTGGGCCATGCAGGCCCCACCCCAGGGACATGCTGAGACAGTGCTTGAGACTGGGCATGAGGCCATGCACCCGTAATCCCAGAGCTTGGGAGGCTGAAAACAGGAGAATCACTATGAGTCTGATCTACGTAGTGAGACCTGTAGACCCTGTACTAAAATACATTTAAAAAAATTACATAAAAGTAAACTGGGACACATGGACTCTCTGTGTGAGGGTCATAGTGTGGTCTACATGGAGTTATCATGGACAACGACTGGATGCTGGGGAGGGGAGCTCCGCTGGCCTGAGAAGGCATCGCTGAATCTCCAGGCTGTCGTGTTTACTATGGGAACAAAGGCCCACCACGGTTCTTTTGATTTAATTTTCCAAATAAACTTAGAAGGCTCCAATAATTCCCATCTTCCCGCTGAATTTCAAAACATATGCATCTTGCAGCTACATAAAGAATTAAGAACCAGTCAAGGTTATGTTGAGTTACATTTTTCACAGGTAAGTCTAGCGTTACTCCATATGATCACCTGAAAATTAAAAGCTAACAAAACTTTTAAATAGTATAATTATTAGTGTTATACTGAAAGGAGTATGGACTTCTGTTATGGTTTATATTTAGTCATCCCCCCAAAGCCTCATGCAATCGTGGGGCAGGGATTTCTAGAATTTGAGTCTTGATTAATGATCATTGGGATTATGTGTTTTAGTACAGATGGGATTATAGGTCTGAGTCCTTCTGGGATTATGGGTGTGGTCTAAGGCGGATAGGCTGAGGCAGAGAGCCTGAATGTAATATAAAGAGAGACAGAGAGACAGACTCACGTTGTTGTTGCTCTGCTGCCTTGGTTGGTCGGTTGCCTCTGTTGTGATTGTTGCTGTTCTACCGCCATGAACTGGATGCTCTCTGCCCTGTTCCACTCAGCCTTAGGCCAGCCGAATATGGACTGAAACCTCCAGCAACTGTGAGCTAAATAAACCTTTCCTTCCTTCATTTTGAGTGTTGGGTATTTGTCCCAGCAACAAGCAAAAAGTAAAACAACTTCTCACACTTGACTCTGTTGGGAAGTTTGAAGAAAAGGCTTCAGCTAATGTCCTTACACATCTCAATTTCAAAGACTTCATTGTAAATATCTACTTGTTGGTTTCTTTTAAGTTAATTTTACAAGAGTGGCAAAACACCTAGGTACTCAAAGAAGCTACTATTATTTTTTTAAGAAGCTGTTATTGTTCAAACATGAAACATCTAATCTACAGCAAGCACCCTATTGAATGCTGTTGTTAATATGTGTTAGTATATGAGGTGTGATCTAAAAATATGGCCAATATTTAAGGTTAAAAAATTATAACCCTAAAAGGCATGTAGTCATTAATCTCTTGCAAAAAAGCCCTCTTCACTTCAAACACATGTATCCCATTGTTCTCGGCACTTTCTGTAGCAGTTCCGGATGTCCTCTTTCATGAGTGTCTTTGGTTATGTTATGGCTTGTGTCTGGTTGTCCCCCCAAAGCCTTGTACAGTCATGAGGTGGACTTCTAGAGGTTGCGATTAAATCATGATCCAATGCTGGCATTATGGGTGTGAGGACTGCTGGGATTAGAGGTGTGAGGACTGCTGGGATCAGGGGTGTGAGGACTGCTGGGATTAGGGGTGTGAGGACTGTTGGGATTAGGTGTTGGGATTTGGGGTGTGAGGACTGCTGGGATTAGGGGTGTGAGCACTCACTCCCCCAGGGCAGACAGCCTGGGTGAGGTATGAGGAAGGGAGCCAGGCTTGCTCTCACCTCTGCTGCTGCTCCTGCCTTTTCGCTGTTGCTGCCTTTGCTGCTTTCTGCCACTATGATTGGCTGCCCTTTTGGCCTGTGTGATCCTGCCTTGGAGCCAGCCGAGTATGGACTGAAACCTCCACAAACGATGAGCTAAATAAACCTTTCCTCCTTTATTTCTAGGTGGGGGGGCATTTTCTCCCAGCAATGAGAGAAATATAACCAACACAGTTACATCGCCATGGCTGCCTGAATGTCCAGAATTAATTCCAAATGTTCACTTTTCCTGGTCACTTTGACCTGGGAGAGGAGCCAGAAGTAACATGGGATCAGCTCCAACAGAGGAGGTAGGTGAGGAGGCAACCCTAAAAGAAGACTTCCAGAATTACCTGAGAAAGTGGCAGGAATGGTGGGCTAAGTGTATTCAGAGTGAGGGGAATGGCTGAAGAGGACTAAGGGCAACAAGGGCTGGCCAAATAGTTCACCGTGTTACAAGCACCTGCAAGCAAACGTAGGGACTGGGGTTCAATCCCAGGGCCTGCCCTGGCAATTGAGGCTGGGCTTGGTGGTGCACCTCTGTAATCCCAGCTCTTAGGAGGCTGTAAATAGGCAGATAACTAGGAGTCCAAATCTAGTAGTGAGACCCTGAACACCCTGTAGACCCTTCCCTAAAATACAGGGGGAAAGAGGGAAACAGTGTCTCTTTCAGTGGAATATATTTTTAAAATTTAAACACAATTGCTATTTTTGACCAGCTCTTCTATACTATGTATAGTTTAACTTGATCAAAAGCTGCAATAGCAATGGCAAATCAAGGAAACACTAGGCTGGGGTCAGTCGCTGTGAGAAGGGATGTGCCCATTTTACCGGACACACTCGGTGCCAGGCGCATAGTAGGCGTAGCGTAAGTGAGTTGAGGCAGGAACTTAAGAGTTGAGGACGAGGTCTCTGATCATGTAAGGCTGCGGACCTTTCCGTGAGTCCCTCAGAGAACTTTCACGTCCTGATCTCTTTGATCCTCAGAACAGCTGCGAGGGGCAGGGAGGGCCAGGTGTTTCTATTTGTTGCCAGTTCACCACTGAGCGTGGGCGGCCAGGGCTCCTCGGGGAGACCCTGAGGGGGTGGGGGCAGTGGGACCGTGGGAGAATGTGCTCTTTCTTTCCGCAGTGGGCAGTGGCGAAGGAAACAAGGGGCTCCGGGGGCGCAAGGAGACAATGGCTCTGAGCTCCTGTGCTAACTGGCACGAAGAAGGGGCGTCTTTTTAAAACTTCCCCTGGAAATAATATTTCCCTAAAATTTTCTGAGCTAGCCAAAAACTTTAGGGTGAATAGCTGTGAGCTCATCAAGACAGAGAGAGGTGGACGATTACGCTGAGCAACGAGCCTGAACCCTCTGTCCGTTGGGTACACACTTGTGCTACCCAATAGTGCGACTTGCACTATTCCATTGAACCCTTAGGCCAGCCCGAGGAGGTGTGCGCTGTCTTCATTTCTAGTGTAACATCTCCACATGCTGTGCCAGCCCCACCCCCAGGCAGGCTGAGCCGGCCATCACATATGTAAATAAATAAACAAACAAACAAATACAGTTTAAAAAGGGAAAAAGAAAGAAACCTATGGCTCAGGGGATAATGAGAAGGATACAGGAAGGCTCCGGGAATCCATTTCTAAAGGCGTCAAGTGAAAGAAGTGTTTTCTTTTCATTCTACCGACCGCCAGGGGGCTCTATGCAGAGAAGCTGGGCTGTATAAAGCCCTGTGGGGATTTTTCTCTAAAAGATCTCTGAAAGCTCAGAAGTTTTTCCTAGGACATAGAAGCATGCCTTCTATAGAATATACTCTCAATGAATATTTGTCATTTATCAGGGGAGATCGTCCAGTGACATACAGGGAGAGGAATCCAGGAACCAGGATTCGGGGTACTCCTCCCTCTGCCAAGCGGCTGTGAGAGTTCAGGTAAGTCACACAGTCTCTCTGGGCTTTGGTGAGTGGCCTGGTAAGACAAGAACAATGAAGTTTTTGGAGAAGATGAACTAATACAGGTCTTTCATAGCATCGTGGAAAGTATAAAGCACTAAATGGTTATGATAGGTAGAACAAATGCCCTTAAGAAAACAGACCAAGGGCTGGGGAGATAGCTCAGCAGTCCAAGCACCTGCCTGGCAAGTGCAAGAACCTGGGTTCGATCCCCGGTACCATATGCTGTGTTGTCCCAGGAACCCCAGGCTTTCAGTGCAGACCACTGAAACCGGGCTTAGTGGTGCATGTCTGTCATCCCAGCACAGGGGAGGCTGAGACGGGACGATCTCTATGAATCTGAACTGCATAATGAGACTCTGTATCCAATAAATAAATAAATAAATAAAGTAGGAAGTTTCTTCGTTTGTTTTTAAAAAAGAAAAAAAAAAAAAAACCACAAAGATCTTTCTACTCTCTTGTGCACTATCAATTCTAGTGACGTTTTCCCTAGCCCTAGCCCTAGCCCTCTGGGGTCACTGCTAAGGTCTCGAAAAGTGTTTGCTCACAGGCGAGGCCTGCAGCCAACCTCTGGGGCCAATATGGAGACAATTCGTGTCCTAGGTAGTGCCTAAGGCCATGGGGCAGGGTGGTCGTGGATTGGCTAGCAGTTGCGTGCTGGGAGTGAGCCTAAATTATATCCAAATTCCTGCTGTGCTGGGAAATTACATTCGTCCTCGTGAGTGGCTTTTGTGTGCTCCTTCCCTGTCACTCGATACCTTCCCAGTGGCCTTGCATCTCTGCATGGAAAAGCTGGAACTCTGGGTCGGAGAAACACCCGCTGGCAGGGCCTTTCACTGTCCCTATGAACTACCTGCCCCCCACCCCCACCCCCGTGGCATCTCCTACTGCTTCTCTAGCTTGTGGGAAGTGACAGTCCTGGAATTTAGGAACACGTCACGTCCTCCTATGACTTCTTTGTTTTCTGATTCAAGAATATAAACCACCACCTTGCGGCCATCCTGAAATAAGTCCTTCTGAGATTAGGTTTTCGGTCCCCTCCTCTGGGCCGCTCCGTCCGTTGTTGCTTGATTTATGTCCTCCAATGCACTTTAGCCTCAGCAGCCTGCCGGGCTCCCCAGCCAGTGGAAGACATCCTGCTTTCCCTGGAATTTAAGGCAACCTCTCCGGGGCCCCAGCTCAGCCTCCAGCCCCGGCTGGCGGGCGGTTATTTCTGGAGACCCTGGCCTGTGCGCCTGCTGCAGGCTCTCCTGCCTGTGGAGCTCCCCCCTTGCAGGTGTCTGTGCCCCTCGGGCCAGTTCTGCCTCTGGTTCACTTTCCACCTATGCAGGTCCTGCCCTCCAGGCACAGTTCCTATGCCATCCCCTTTGGCAACTTGTTTCTTCCTGGCTGAACTCTCCTTTTTTTTTTGTGCTCTAGGGAGCTATAGTTCCCTTTCTCTAGGTCTGGTTTACCTTTGCATTACCACAATTTCAGCACAGGACAGGACCCAGTAAATATTTGCTAGACAACATGAGTGATAGCAATGTAAATGGCTCTTAGGGCACATCCCACGGGTATCCATATTCTCCCAAACTAAAGGTGCCTTCTGGGGCCGATGAGATAGCTCAGTGGTCTAAAGAGCCTACTTAGGCAACTGCAGGGACCACGGTTCAGTCCCCAGTACCACATGTGGTGCCAGCCCCACCCGGAGGCAGGCTGAGCTGGCCATAGCATAAGTAAATAAACGAACAAACAAAGTTAAAAAAAAGAAAAAAGAAAGGCGCCTTCTTCTTTCAAAGTGGCCGTTCGTCGTCCTGCTGAGTTCCCTGGCTGACCCCTTCCCCGAGTCTGTGCTTATCGCTGCTAACTTTTTGCTTTTCTCCATATTAAATTTACTGCTTGCACGAAGCCTGCTTGTTTAAATTTTCTCCTGTTCCCACTGTTCTCATCTTCCTTTACAATGTATGCAATTACATGCGCTGCCTTTGAACGCAAGATTAGATTTTAAATCTTGTGATTAACCTTTCACATTTCAGGGATTGCCCGCCCCAAGTTCCCTGCCAGGGAGCCTTGCCAGTTGGGTGCTAATTTCTCTATTTCGCCTTTGCTGTCTTGTGTTATTACTTTGCAACTGGGTTCCCGGCTGCGAAGCTCCTGCTGGGAGGACTTCCTGCCTTGCCCCGTTCCGCTCCGTGGAAGGGATCCTGTGTGAAAACTGACCAATGCATCGATGTGGGAAGCGCTGGACCCTGCACAGTGGCAGAGTCTGTGCTGCTTTGCTACTTTGAGTGCAAGACCTCACCAAGGCAAGCGTTCAGCTGAGAGTCTGGATCACGTGTCCCGAGACAGAGACATTTTTCCCAAGTAGGAAACTGCTTAGCTTTGAATTGGAACGTTACAATGCAGGTCATTTCAGTCTCATGAAGTTCTCAGTTTTGGATCACAGTTGTTCTTTTTTTTTTTTTTTTTTTTTTCGTCAGACAAAAAAGAAACCATTTTGAAGAGTAGTGTAACTTTTTGGAGTTCAGCAGTAAAATATTTTTCCAGGTCCCAATAAAACTGGTAAAAGTGTGTATTTTTCAAAAATAACCCCCCCTCCCCCGAAATACATTCCTTCAGGAAATAACTAATGACTAGCCTTATAAGTAAGCAAACCTTTTCTATTTTAAAGTATTTTACTTCAGATAATTACAATCATTCCTAAGAACTCTTCATCTCCTGGCGGGTAAAATGAAACTAATATGAATAAACACTATTTACACCAGTGAAAGAAATTCATAGATGATAATTGCTTAGATGATAATTGTCTAGACAACGCCCTAGACATGAAATTAATTCAAGCCCAATTTGAAAGCTCCAATAGTGTTAAGATACTGCTCAATGTGTTGTTATTAGTTAATAATATATTTTTTTTTCTGAAGGCCCGTTCAAGTTGCACGGAGCAAAGTTCTTGTCACGATTTTTCACTCCCGCGAAATGACACTTTAATGAGACGTGTCAGCGCACCCGCGTTAGGATGCGTTTCATTAATGTTCAGTCCTTTTGTTCTCCGCTTTACATTGGAAGCAGCTTTAAGTATTAAGTGCCTCTGAGGGCTGCAGCCGGGGAATCCTTTCCGAATTTGTAACAGTGACCAGAACAGACCGCATTACACTCTCCAAATGGTGCGGTTTTGCATTTGAATGTCTGAATTACCCCGGTTTCTTAGAGACGACCACAACACCAACATCTTAAATCCTCAAAATACTGTCCGCTCCATTGAATGCTGGTGATCTAAGCATATGTGTAATTATTCTGTAATTCTCCCCAAAATGTGATTCCTTGGAAATGCACACTAGGTTTCCCCTATTGTAAAGCCGATGACGATTTCTTTGTGGCTGCTTCTTTAAATAGGGTAACAAGCAAGTCTGTGTGTCTGGGCGCACCGCCTTGATAGTGATGATTTCTTCTCAAGCTCTCCTGGGGACCCCCCTCCCCATTGGAGAAATGCGCCCTTCATTTGTTTAAGGGTAGAGGCCATGATCACAAAAAGACCATTTAAAATAGCACACATGACAAGGAGGGGAAGGCCGGCCAGCAGCGCCTCCGTCACTCACAATAGCCTTCGAAATAAGTCTTAGGTAGTTAAGTTAGAATTTGCAAACATTACCGAGCCAGCTGTGGTAATCCACGGCTGCATATAGATTTTAGAGAAGAATAGACTCCCGTGCCTTTTCAAAACGGCTTTGGATGCGATCGACCATGGAAAATTAAAACATACACTTTAAAAACTGACAGCTGTGGAGAAAAGTTGAGGGGGAAGAGGTTGGATGGAAGGGAGACTTGGGGCGCTTTGGAACCCCAGTTGTTATAATGTAAAGTGTTGTGCGATTTCGAGGCAAGCTCCTTGCGCGCCGCTTTCCCTGCTTCGGTGCGGAGGGTTTTCATCCGTAAGTGCGCGCCTGTGTGAGGAAGCCCTTTGCCAACGACGTGGCGTCATTCCGCCGCTGCTGGGCTCGCCTCACCCCAACCACTGCGCTCCGAGCGGCAGCGAGCGGTCTCTTTTGGCCTTTTCAGTGTGGCCCATTGTAGCGGGTCTGCGGGTATTTCCTGGTAAATACGAATGACCGTGCAGCCGGAGTCGAGTCAACATGCAGGGTCATAGCTAGGCTGTGAATAATTCGATAATCACTCCAGAGCAGGTGCTGGCATTGAGTCATTGCTCGGCGCGGTGAGATTCTGCAAAGCTCTTGGCGCTTCGGTCCCACAGCATTTGCCCAGCTCTGGGACGGTCGGCCGCGGCTGCAGCGCAGCGGCACCGTGGTCTCAGCACCCCAGGCGCCGGGCCATGCTGCTCCACCTCGTTGACTTGGTTGTCCTTGGTGAAGGTGCTTTTGGAAATTTAGAATATGGGAGAGAACACTGTTACCAAGGAGGAAGGCAGTCTCACTGATTGAAGAAATGCTACATTTTCAAAAGTCTGGATGAAGGAAACTATGTCTTAATCATTTCAAAACGCAACAAGCGCTGAGTGAAGAAATGAGAACGCTGCTAGAGCCAACTGCTGGGGCCAGCAGCTGCTAGGGGGCGGAGGGGAGCAGCCCGGGGCTGAAATCTCGCCTCCAGGCCTCCAGGCGCCTCTGCCTCTGCTTGCTCTCCACTGGACTGTAGAAAAGACCAGTTTCAGCTGGGAAAGTGGCTCTAGAAATTTGAAAGAAAGAAATTGCTTAACTCATTTTTTCATCTGCCTGAGCATAATCTCGGAGGGTGCTTGTGGCTGTCGGGTTCACTCTGAGATGACACGAATTCCAGCGCTAACCTGACCCCCAATCCGCAACAAAACACCTCACTTTTATTATCTGCACATTGCTCAAGAGCATTCTTAGTCTACAGAAACAAAAGGCATCGTTCTATGTTTAGGTTTTAGCAGTGATATTCCCATTTACAAATATGGTAATGAAGGATCCACAAAAATGTCAAACTTCATTTCAGCGTGCCGTCCATGGAATAGGAGGAAAAGCGTTTCTGCCTAGGTCATTCCAAAGTTTGCTGCTGATCTAATGACCAGGACGGCAGCAAGAAGCAAGAGGAAACGCGCTGCTTTGGTGTGGACTGTGGTATTTCACTTTGTGTCATTCGTGCTTTGATATTTATCACACCAAAAATGCTGAGACTGTGGTTATCATAACTATTCATGTCGCTTTAGGCTCACGGACAAGTTCTGTTTAGAAACAACTCCAAGGGCAGTTCTTAGGTTTTATTTTCACAGAGAAAATCAGTGAGATCTGCTTCAGCCTCAAAGAGCACACTGAGGGAAAAGTTAATGACTACTGACAGCAAGCTGCATTTTTTTCCCAAGTAGGAAATGGGTTAAAGGACCCAAAAGCCACTCTGCTATGAGCAAGTTAGATTTCTTCCAAAAGAACTATTAATATGTGTAATTAAGCAGAGGATGTCTGAAGTCTTCATGTCTACTTATGTATTTTTTAAAAAGCATTTTACCATGTTATTCATCTGGGCATTATTTATTGGCCAATCTAAAGTGAAAATAGGCTGAATGGGACGGCTAAGCCATGGCAGTGTAAGTCTCTGTAGTCTGCTCACTGATTTTAGGATCAGGAGAGCTTCGTGGTACTCTCCCAGAGCCTGTTACTCTTACATTACAAGTATTTCTACTAAACACAGCGATCTGCTTCCCCGGCTTATAGCAGATTAGAAGCGGCATAGCAGATGGGGAACAAATGAAGAGAGGGTCTCAGACATACTGGAAGCAGCTAGAAATAATAGCTGACAGCTTGATTGTGAAGGGAGAGACAGAAAATCCATAGAAAGCAAACATAAAACCATCAGGGCTTAGTGGTCCAGAGCTGCTTGAGGTTTTACAATTTCCCAGCCCTAGATCTCCCTGGTGTTACAGCACAGAGGAAAAACTGATGCTCGTAATTATAGCTACATCATCTAGAGAAAATTCAGTGCTGTTCAACGTGCCTGACTTTGAAAAGGGACATTTGGAATAAGCTCCATTGAAATAGGCTAAAATTAAGATCAAAATCTTTCTACTTAAAAAGCTGACCTTTTCTTTGAAAATCTGCAGTTATAAGGAGGTCATTTCTTTCTTCCTAATGCCAAATTAGTGCATCAAAGTTGTTCCTGATTTGGGCGTGTAGCCAAATGTTCTTCCTCAAATTGAGTTCTATAATTGTGCTTCTTCCTAGAGTGAGTGAGACAGCTGGGCTTGTGAGAGCGGTAACAAACACAGAAGTAGGCCTAGGAATGGAGCCTAGCGTGGGCCACAGCCCCTCCAGCGCCCACTCTGGTCATCTGTTCGTTGGGTTCCCAGGCCCATCCAGTTTCACAAGCAGGGCTTTTTCTTTTCTTAAACAGTAGCTCAGTAAGTTGTAGGTGATGCTCTCGGTGCTTGACTCAGAGCCGAGCCACACAACCCCCTTCCACCTTTCTGGAGCTAGTGTGACTTATGTCAAGTTCATCCCCACCAGCGTTATATTAAGGTATGGAAAAATGGCTGTAAAAGGATTTAGGGCCTAAAATGTTAGTGATTTTTATCTCCTAGTGCTGCAAATATAGATGATTTTCATCTTTATGGGTATTTTTTTTATTTTCAATGTATCTAAAAGAAATACATTATTTCTGTAATAAAAAAAAATCCCCAAAAGCTATTTTCAAAAATACAGACACTAAAGATCAAAGCTTCAGACCTGAAGCCTTCGTGCTGACTCCACCTCTGGGGCATGCTGAGACTGGGATTGAGAGTGAACCTGGTAGCACGCACCTGTAATCCCAGCGCTTGGGAGACTGAAAACAGGAGGATCACTATGAGTCTGATCTACATAGTGAGACCCTGTGGGCCCTGTACTAAAAATACATTTTAGTTTTGTTTTTGTTTTTGCGGGACCAGGGTTTGAACTTACGACCTTGCATTTGCCAGGCAGACACTTGTGCCACGAAGCTACCTCCCCAGCCACTAAAAATACATTTTAAAAAAACATTACAAGATCTGAAGTTTTCCAGACCCTCTGTCTCCAAGCAGAGCTATTTGCAATAGAGGTGATGATGACATCTCAACCTGGAAGAAGGGTGTGCACTTGAAAAGACATGTTGGCATCTGTTACCTTTGCCCACACAAGCGTCTCTGACTCAGTGGCAACATCTTCGACTCAAGGAGTAAAGTCAGCATCTACCAAACTAGGCAGATAGGGGATCCTAAGCAAAATCCCGTGAACAATAACTCAGTAACCTGTGCCTCCCAATGGTCTCTGTCTTCTAGATTAGCACTGCCAAGGGCCCTCTTTTCTGGATGATCCCACTGTGATTCATTGAAATCCAGTTGCTAGGGGCCGGGGAGATAGCTCCGTGGCACAAGTGCCTGCCGGGCAAGTGCAAGGTCATGAGTTCGAACCCCGGTCCCGCAAAAAAAAAAAAAAAAAAAAAAAGCCTGTTGCTAAGGAAGGAACACTTTTCCAGACCGAGTCTCCAGCTGCTCTCTAGCTAGGACCGTTACCTGTACCACTGCCTACTAGGAATCTATCGACAAATATAGGAGGAAAAAAAGGTGCATAAGGATGCTCTGCATGATTGATGTTCCAACAAACACTCCTGGACACTGCCAGCAACTTGGGAACAGATTGGGACTCAGGACAATGGACCTGCTTGGGCAGGCCTGGCTCCACAGCAGCTTGTGGGCAGTAAATCCTCTCACTGCAGGTTTTACCTAATGAATGAATTCATTTTAAACTCTGCCCTTGATCTAGGCCATTTAATCTTCTGCAGAGGACTAAGGCCCTTCAGAGTCAGTGCTAATAACATGGGGTAGAAACAGCTCACCTTTTTTTCTATCTCATTGCTATATCCTGTGAGCTGACTTGCTGCAGAATCTGACTTCTATTTTT
>PVKN010023864.1:0-14700 GCA_004027915.1 Capromys pilorides
CTGCATATGGCCTCCCGACCCAACTCAGGACTCCTGCAGCAGGAGTGACATCTTCCATCCCCCAGAGTTGGGCACAGGAGGTGCTCGGAAGGTGGCTGTGGCCTGTCCCCATGCTGGGATAAGGACAGTGCACGGCCGTATAGCACGGAGTCTAAGCATTCCTCAACTCCTCCCATGCTCTTGGGGACCCCAAACAGCTGGTATTTTCGGCCCAGTGCCAGTTGCAGAAGGCAGTTGAAGCCCAGAGAGAGAAAGGTGTCTTCTGTCACCCAGAGGGAGGCAGTCCCCAGGGTCTGGGACACAGCCAAGCCAGGCCTGCGCACCTGCTAGCCAGGGTAAAGGGAGGGCTGGACTTACCCCAGCTTCCAGAGATCAGCACGAAGAGCCACACCACAGGGCAGCTGGCAGCCAAGGGGCCCCTCATGGCTCCTGGGGACACAAAGAAAAAGGGGGTGAGATGCAGCCTCCTGGGGTCAGGTGACTCTGCAGCCCTCAAGCACCCCCACCTCTGCGGAGACAGAGAGAACTGGGCCTGAGAAGGGGAGGAAGCAGCTCCATGGGGAAGGGGAAGGGGCTGCCCTGGCTCCAGTCCTGGGCATAACACAGGGACCACCTGAGAGTGCCGGGGCTGGGCAGGGGTAGGGCGGAGCTGGCGGGCCCAGGGGGGAGACTCTGGCAAATCTCAGCACAGGCATAGGGGTGTATCAGCCGGAAGCCAGCCTGTAATCCCAGCACTCTCGGAGACTGAGGCAGGAGGATCATTAGTTCACAACCAGCCTGGGAAACTCAAGTGATTTAGAGAGCTCCTGTCTGAAAACAAAACCTATAAAGGGCTGGGGACCCTGAGTTCAATTTCCCTCATCCTCGCCTTCCTCCCACCTCTACCCTGCACCCCACCAAGTGACCTGGAAAGACAGTGTGAGGTGTACGGAATGGAAAAGAGGGCTGTCTCTGTGGGGGATGTGCGCATCTCTGCGGGATCTTGTGGCGAGAGAGTGTCAGAACAGGCTCCGACTCAGATCCCTTCGGTCTGCACCTGGAGGGAACTCAGCCCACATCCTGAGTGGACATGGCGGCGGCCCCACTGATGGCTCGTGACCAACACAGCACATGACAGCCCAGGGGGCTCCTTTGTGTTCCTTCTAATATTCATTTAATATAAAGCATGAGAAGCCGCAGGGAGAATAAAGGCCCTCAGGTTCAGGTGCCCCGTAAGAGCTGGGCCCCCCTTCACCCTAGCACTCCCCTTTCTAAGTCTAGTGGCCCCTCACAGAGCTTCGCAGGCCAATGCTGTGGGGGCAGGCAGGAATCTCAGGGGGGAGACTGGCTCCTGCTGGGGCCACAGCCACTCAGGACATCTGCTCTGTCCAAAAGTGGCAGCTGCTGACGTGGTTCAGCCAGGAGGGGATCCAGAACCAGGGTGGCCAGCGCTTCTGGTTTTCTCTCAACAAAAATCCTGAAACTGGGCATTTATAGGAATTTAATTTTTAAATGAATTAGTAGATTCAGTTAGCAGTTGGTAAATAGGTCAACTTAGAAAGAGTACTGCCTGGAGGCCGAGGCAGAAAGGTCACTGAGAGCTCAAGGCCAACCTGCTCTGCCTACCTTGAGACCCTGTCTCAAGAAACAAAAACAAAACCAGAAGAAGCCACTTGGTTTTCTCATGTCATGATCGTCCAGTCAGTCCTCTGCGCCAGCACACAGTAGGCCTTCTTGTGCACCAACAGCGGATCCTACTGTGGAGACTGCCCTCCCCACAGACACTTCCAGGTTCCTGCCACCAGACGTCTCAACCTGGAACCATTGCGACTCGGCTTCCTAACTGGGCTGCCCAACAGGAGGAACGCTGGGTCAGTGAAGTGCAACCCAGCGCAGGGATGTAAACTGCCCTTAGCTATTGCCACGCTGCCTTTGGAGGAGGTGACAGCCACTCGGTCCCTGGAGCAGTGTACGGGAGAGCCCGTGTGCCCACCTGGTGGTGATCCCTCTTTTAAATAGCTGCCAGTCAGACCCATGAAAGATGGTGCGGCGTTGCTGTTTTCATGTGCATTTTTCCCTAACGACCAGCGAGGCTGAGCGAGACGCCTTCTCCTGAGGGCTCGGGCCTCTTCCCATCTGTCAGCCAGCACTTCTGCCTCACACGCTCGGAGCAGCAGCCGCGCTGCCAGCGTTATCCCTGATTTACAAGGGGAGAAACCGAGGCACAGAGCAATTAGGTGGCAATCTGACATCTCCCCATGAGTGAGTGTCTTTAGGAGGAAAAAGTTTCCAGCCCTCTGCCTTTGCAAACCAGATGTCTGGAGAATTAAACATCTGCTAAAAGCATCAGCCACAAATAGCTAGAGAATGCATGCTGTCCCACTGGGTGTGACGGGAAGTCTCTGTACAAGGAAGGAGGAAGGAAGAAAAGGAACATTACCCCTCAGTTTTGTTTTTTTTTCCCCCCAAGACTCATTTTTTAAATTTATTTATTTATTTATTTATTTATTTATTTTGGCAGGACCAGGGATCGAACCCAGGACCTTGTACTTGCCAGGCAAATGCTTATTGTACAGAACTGTCTCCCCAGCCCCTACCCCTCAGTTTTGCAAAATATCTCTATGAAGTACACTTCCTTGCGCCTATTTTACAGATGAGGAAACTGAGGCTTAGAAAAGCACCTCTAGGATTGGAACAGAGTCTGCCTGAGAGCTTTCCATCATATCATGCTCTGTTCCTGTCCCCTTCCTTATGGAAGTTGAGGTGCAGTCCCACCCCAAGGAAGCGCAACACCCCTCACAACCAATGGGATGCATGTCTGGCCAGCAGGAAAACCGTGCACCCAGGCCAGTGTCACCCCGCAGAGCTGGCTCGGGCAGCGGCACCCTGGGCCGCCCTCTCCTTCAGTCTCTGCTCCTCTCCTCCCCTCAGGCACACAGTGTCTTGGGCCACAGGGCTTGCTGCTCCCTGCAATGTGCCTGCCAGCCACGGGCAGCCAGACACAGCCTGTGCAGAAGCAGGACCCACTGAGCTCCAGCCTGCTGTCTCCATCCTCAGCGCTGGGCAAGGGGGCACAGGCTGTGAAGCGCAAAGCAAAGCAGGCAGGCCAGAGTGGGCACATCCTGCGGCTGGCTTTCCCTCCAGCCCCAGACCCCCGGCTCTTGGCAGTGCAGAAACACAAGGCCCAGAGGCAGCCGAGGCTGTGGCCTGGACCACCAGCCTGACTGTGGTGACAGACACGGCCCCTGCCTGCTGGGTCCCTTGGCACAGGGGCCACAGTGCACAGCAGTGCCCCGGGAAAGCCCAACCAGCTATGCTCTGGGCAGCAGCTGCTCTTTAACCCCTGCCCCCAGAGTCTGCACCTGGCACAGCTTGGCACTTCCTCTACCATTTCAGCCTGCAGCAATGGGATGGGGAGAGGGTGGTGGAGGGTGGGAGGAGGAGGGAAGACCTGGCTCACACCAACCCTCCCCTCTCCCCACCAATCAGGACCTACAGCCACACCCTCCATGTAGCACACTGTCCTGCCAGGCCTGGGACATGTCGGGGCCCTGCCACAGCAGGGTCATGGTATGTCACCCCAAATCTTCCAGGTACCAGGCTTACTGGACCCTCTTGCAGAAAACCTTCCAGAAATCTCTGAATTCTGCCTAAAAGACACAACCAGGACCCCAAAGCCAATGGGCGGCTGCTAAATCCCAATATCTTTCACCAGTCAAACTCAGTGCTGGGCACCGCAGTGACAGAGGAGTGTGAGAATATTGGGAACATATGCTAGGTGTCAAATAGTAGCACAGACTGTCCCTGCCCGGGGCTACCAGAGAGGAATCCCAGGGCTTCGGACCAGCGGCACAGATGTCGAAGATTCTCAATGCTGCACTGCCGCCAGAAGACAGGCACTGTGATACACAGTATACTCTACATGCTAGGCTCAGAGAGGTTCAGTAGCTCGCCCAAGACTACACAGCTAAGAAGAGGGCAAGTCTGGATTTCAACCAAACCCTGATGGTCCTTGTGGTTAGGACCCCAGACTCAGCCCTAAGCTGTGCTGAGCTCAGACGTGTGTCCTCGAGAAGGCCCATCAGGGGGACTCCATCTACTCAGAGGGACTGGGGAGGCAGACCTGGATGAGAATCCCAGCCTCCTCAATTCCCAGTGTGCCGAGGCCATAAGGAAATTAGGCTGCCCATGCCAAGACGGAGGGACTCAGCCAGGGGCGCGGGCTGCTCTGCCTTCCGGGCTGCCGGCATCTCAAAGGCATCTTTCTAGGAACATGTACCAGGAAGACAAGGCTGTACCACGAGGTGACCCTGCTGCTCCCCATCTCACCCCTGCTGCGCCCTGCAGTGCCACCCCTATCCCTGCCGACATCAACCCATCTTCTATCCCCTGCTCAAGCGGGCAGAGCCGAGAGCAGACTGGGATGCTCAGGGGAGGGCCCAGTGAGAGGACCCAAAGCAGATCAAAATGAAGATCCTGCCCAGGAAGGGGAGTAAGTCACACCGCGTGCTAACAAAGGGTGCGGGAAGGAAAAGGGAAAGGAGCAGGGCAGGGGTGACCTGAGTGCCACTGAGGAGGGGACACATGAAGAAGCAGAACAAGCCATGCAGACACCTGGGAGAAGAGCACTTCAGGCAGAGGAAACAGCCTGGGAAAAGGCTCTGAGGTGGGAGGGCAAGTGGTGGGCTCGAGGAGCATGACAGGCCGGTGTGGCTGCAGTGGGGGTGGGGGAGAGGCAGGCAAGGTAGGGGCCATTAAGAACACTCTGTAAACCTGTGGCTGTGAGCAAACAAGAGATGCGAGTGACATAAGTTGAGATCAATCAGCTGCTGTGCTGAGGACACCCCATAAGACCCAGGTCAGGGTACCAGCCTGGTGCAGAGGATGCTGAGGGGATGCTGGCTAGGGATGGCAGGGGCTCCCAGCAGGGGTGTGGTGTGAGCCCTGGCAGACTGGGCGCATCCAAGCAGAGCTGAGGACTTTCTGCTGAGGGGATGTGGCTGTGCAAGAATAGACACAGCCCCAAGGCCTCAGGCCCACGCCCCTGGAGAAGCCGTAGCCACTAGCCAAGGCAGGAGGCTGTGGGGCAGCACCCAAGGGACAGGAGCTGGCATCCCGTGGGGACACAGCATGTTTGCAAGGCTGTCAACAGCCAAGCTGTGGTGGGGGGCAGGCAGCTGGTTGTGCTCTCCCAGTGTGCAGGCCTGAGACTGGCCGAGATGGAAAAGTAGGAGAGGGACCTCCAGTGTGGTGGGACAGTGGCACTAAGAGCTGGCAGCCCAGCATGGCCAGTGAGGCTCCTGCACCCTGAGCCAAGGCGATCTAGCAGACAATCCATCCACCTTTGAAACCTGTGGAGCCCATGGGCTGCAAGTCCACCTCTAAGGACACCATGGATATCCGTGGACAGCCACAGGGAGGTCCACTGCTGTGTTCCTTAGGACCCTGGAACCTCCAGACTTCCAGGGGGAGGTCTCAATTGCAGACATGCACAGGCAGCAAACAGAGGGTCGTGTGGAGTGGGAGCAATGTGGGCACACAGACGTGGGTCCGACTCTGAGTGAGGGACCCCATCCTTTCTGGAGATAGAACTAGCAATTGGAAAGGAAAATATGTTCCTGAGGACAACCACACTCACTGCCATGCATACACATAGGCTGAGCTGTGTGACCCCTGGGGAAATGTACCCACGAGATGCCACTGCCTGGGTGAGGCCTGTGGCTCACCTTGGAGGGCTCCTCTTTCCTGGCCCATTGCTTTGCCCAGGCTGGAAGAAGCCAGGTTCCTTGCTCTGTAGGGGGTTCGTTAAATGCCTCTGGGTCAGGAAATGGGCCTGCCCTGCACAGGAGCCCCACAGCCAGCAGCTGCTCCGCTCCCTGCAGCCTGGGCAGGAGGCACAAGGGCAGAGGGGCCCTGCATCCCAGAAGAGTGCAGGGGGAAGGACAAGCAGGCTGGACGTGTGAGCAGTCTCCTTCTCTGAGGAGTGAGCGATTTTCACAGTGGGGTGCCACGATTTTGTTTGAACTGTTATGAATTCCCATAAAATCAGATGCATTCAACTTTGAATAGAAATACAGAAATACACTGCAGAAATCAAATACAATTTGGGGATTATTCACCCCCACTACACACAGAGGTTCATGCGTGCAAGTAGGCGCCAGCAAACAACAGTATTAGGCCACTAATGGACACGCCACCGTCTGCCACCGATGACCATGCTTCAGAGCCCTGGCTACCCGGCTGCTGGCTGGGAGGCTCTGCATGGGAAGGGGGGACAAGACCACCCTGCGACCACTCTGTGCTTGTGCCTGCCCCTGGCTCTTTCCCCCAAAGCTCCCATTAAGTGACACGGGGTGAGCGGGTGAGTGGGCACAGCCAGGACAGGCCTGAGACCCGAGATCCCAGGGGCAGCCAGCACCCACAGCGCCTTCCGCAGGCAGCCTGAGGCTAAGTCCTCCCCTGCTCTGCCCAAGATGAACTTTATTCTTCTTCGCAGCAATCTACAGACATAGTAAAGAATGACAATAGGATGCACGGCTGGGAGTCCCCTTCTGCCACGCCCCGAACTTCCTTCCTAGAGGTCACCCTGGGGGACCAACCACTCCAGAGGGACATAGGATAGTGGTCTCTCTCTCTCCTGAAAAGTCCCCTGGTGTGCATGCCACCCTACTCCTAAACTATTTATATTTTTTCTTAAAATTTTTTATGTATTTAGGACAAAAGTCTATAGGGTCTCACTACATACACCAGACTCAGAGTGATTCTCCTGTTTTCAGCCTCCCAAGTACTGGGATTATAGGTGTGCGCCATCACACCCAGTCTGAATTTTTTTTAATATTTTATTTATGTATTTGGTACAGGGTCTCACTACGCAGCAATGATGCCCTATCTCAGCCTCCCCAGTGCTGGAATTATAGGCATACACCACCATGCCTGGTTTTGGTGGCCGGCACAGCGTCGGGGCCAGCACCACATGCAGTACCAGGGACCAAAACCAGGTCCTTGTGCTTGCAAGGCAGGTGCTTAGACTGCTGAGCTATTTCCCCAGCCCTATATGTTTTTCAATAGTGGGAATTGAATCAGGGGCCTTGCACATGGTACGCACTCTTATCACTGAGCTAAATCTCCTCCCCTTATTTTGAGAGAAGGTCTCACTAAATTATCCGGGCTGGGCTTGAACTTGCCACTTTTCCACTTCAGCCTCCTAAGTAACTGAAAGTCCAGGTATGGGCCACCGCGCCAGGCCTCACTTCTTCACATGGCAGCGTGTCCCAGCAGCACCCCTGGGCATGCACAAGAGCTGCCTGGCTCTTTCTAGTCGCTGCACAGAGTCCTACTACACTCAGGCCATAACTGAACCCGTCCTCCGCCGCCTGACAGACATGGAGATGGTCCTGACTTTAGCTTCAACAAAGTCACAAAGAAGAGAGTGACTGCTAACAAACTGCCCTTCAAGGTGCTGCGCCAAGTGCAGCCCCCCACAACCGAGAGGGGGCACCCCCATCAATGCTCTCAGGCACCTTACTTGCTCCAGAGAGCTGGGGTCCACACACAATAGGGACAAAGACAAGATCCAAAGCCAGAAAAGTTGGTCACAGTCAGCATCTTTCTCTCCATTGATGCTGCAGCAGGTCACCGGCAGCAGAACCCGCCCAGGCCACTGGTCACACTGCTGTACCCGCTGTCCCCTCCCTTGGGGCCACCCTGTCTTCCCTCTAGTCACTGCCAGATGACACCTTTGGCCAGAAACACCCTCTGTATGCAGCCCTAGGGCCCCGTGCAGCACAAACGCCACCCACTTCATGAAGCCACCCCAGCCCCCGCCAGAAGGGATCCTCAGCTGCCTCGTCCTGTGCATATGTTCAGCACCATCCCCACTGGCAGCGCTGGCTGGACATGTCTGCATCCTCCAGCCACTTTATCCTGCAGGGCCGTTCACCCTCGAGCCTGTGTCTCACATTAACAGGCACCAGAGCATCTACTGTAGTTTCTTCTCCAGGAAGTTCTAGTCCCTGCCTTTCCCATTTCAGCAAATCCACCTCTATCCACTCATTATGGTCACTGTCTCTTGATTAATTCATTTAAGGATTGTCTCTCGTGGACCTGTTCACTGCCGCACTCCTCCTTACCACGGGGCCACCACACTCCAGCCTCAGCAGCCCCCTCCCAGCCTTTCAAGCTATGGCCCCAGCCCTTTGTCAACTGCAGCAGGATTATCATCTACATCTACACTGGGGACTGTGGCGGGCAGAGAACATTCCCCACCCTTCATGCTCAGCTTGATCAAGCCACCTGCCGTGGCCAATTCCACATTAGCAGAGGGGTTGTAGGCTGAGCTCCCTCTATTCAACCCAGGAGGATCTGCCCAAGGCTGGCTCCAGGGCTGTGAACAGACCAAACACACACGGGCTTGGGTTCAGCCATCCCACCCCAGGCCAGCTGACACTCCACCTGACCACAGACATATCAGATAAAAGACTATGGTGTCAGCTTGCTCTGCCACTTTGTCAAGACAACTGACTGGGACCAGTACTATGAATTTAGAAGCTAGACAGATACACAGAGAGACAGACAGATAGATAGAGAAACAGACAGACAGACAAACAGACAGGCAACCCTAACAGAAGTATAAAGAAAAATCTTCATGACATTGAATTGGACAATGCATTTTTTTAGATCTGACACCAAGAACACAGGCAAGAAAAGAAAAACTAGAAAAGTGGACTTTAACAACACAAACCAAGACAAAAAAAAAAAAAAAACTTGCATGAAGTTTTAGATTATCAATGGAGTAAAAAGGCAACTCACAGAAAATACTTGCGACTCACATAATTTGCCAGGGATTTACAACCACAATGCATAAAGAACTCCAAAAATGCAAGAAAGATCCAATTTGAACATAAGCACGGGACTTGAGTGAACATTTCTTCATAGAAGACACACAAAGGGCCCAGGAGCATGTGGAACAGAAGCCAGCATCACCACCACTGGGGCACCTGAGTCAGAACCACTGTGGTATCACCTCACAGCCAGCGGGACGAGCACCACCATGAAAGACACACACCTACGTAAAATAAGAGTGGACAAGGCATTCGGAAATGAGAAGCAGGCACTGCTGACGAGGCCATAGAATTGCAAAGCCACCATAGAAGACTGTACAGCAGTCCTTTAAAAATGACTTAGAAATTCTGGGCACAGACACAGAAACACTGACAGAGGAAACCTGAACAGATACTTGTGCACCCATGCTTGCGGCAGCATATGCGCTGACAGTTGACTAGACAGCACAACGTGGCAGATCCATACTACAGAATGTTTTCCACCTAGGAAGGCAGAGAATTCTGATGCACACTGCAGTATGGAGAGACCCCCAAGCACTTGAGCCAGGTGAAACAGCCAGCCACAGCAGGACCGAAGATTCCACTGGTGCAAGGGCCCTGGAAGAGCCCAGTGCAGAGTGGGATGGTGTGAACAGGAGCTGGGGAGATGAGAAACCAAGTTAGAGTGTAATGCAAATAGAATTTCAGCTTTACACGATCAAAAATTCTAGAGGCGGATAGTGCTGATGGGTGCATAACATGAAGATACTTAATGTCGCAGAAACTTGTGCTCCAAAATGATTAAAGTGGTCAATTTTTTAAAAACATGCCAGGTAAGGTTATAGGTACACACCTGTAAACCCAGCACAATGGAAGCTGAGTCAGGAGCATCGCAAGCTCAAGTCCTACCTGAACTACTTAGTGACTTAGCAAGACCTTGTCTTAAAATAAAAACATGAAGAGGTTAGGGATGTAGCTCAGTGGGAAGGCCCTTGGTTCAATACCCGGTATCACAATAAGTAGGTAAATCATCATCACACACCTCATTATTACCCAACACAATATTACTCTTACCAGTCAGCAGGACTACAGCCCACAGCAAGGAGCAGCCCCATTCAAACAAACCTACGGACATACGGACATGGACATACAGAAAGGCAGCTCAGCTACCTCGAGCTGTTCCCTCAGGCACTGCGCCTTAGCACTATTTTCTCCCAACTTCGCTTGCCTGTCCCCTCCTTAAACACTGTCCCTAATCACACCCCACCTCAGCTGACCCAACTTCAGCCAACCCAACCTCAGCCAACCCCACCTCAGCCGACCCCACTTCAGTCAACCACCTTTGTTTTTCTCACTGCACCCCATCTTTGCTCCCTCACCCTCAACACTTTCTGCTGGCACACGGTGCTCTCCAGGGCCATCTGATCACCCAGGGGGGATAGAACCAGAGCCCTAGCCAGGATGAGAGGGTCTGGCAGTGTGGGGCCCCTTGATGACTGTATCTGTCATCTGTTAAGCTTTTCCCTCTGAGCACAGCAACCCAGAGGGACCCTCAGCCTCCATGTACCAACCCCCCTTCTCTTGAGTCAGTCTTGCCCAAGAAGCAATTTCTCTGTGAAACTCTGCGCTGCAAACTGGCACAACTTTCTGGGAAGACATCTGGCATGATAAATTACAGCCTTAAAAACATCCACAGTCTTTGACTTAGCAACTCTACCGATAGGAATTTTCCTTAAGGAAACAGAAACAGGGCAAGAAGATTTCTGTTTTGAAGATGTTCGTGGCAGCACTGTTTATCCTAGAAAACAAAAAGGGAGCTCAATAATCAGTGACAGGAGTTTACATGAGTAAATTACAGCACATCTGTACAGCAGGCCACAGAAGAGGCAGCTGCAGCAAATCATGTTTTCAGAGAACATTTATCGATAAGGAAAATGTTCATGACAAATTGCTAAATAGAAAATGCAAGGTACAAGAAATGCACAGCCACTCCCTTGTTAGAAAACATCAAGTCACACAGGTATGCATCTGAATAGAAGACCGATGGGGCATTCTTATACTTCTCTTGTGTCTCTAAGTGGGAAGATTATTGGTAGTTTTGTGTCATTCCTCTTTTATCTAAGCTACTGATAGCATTTAAATAAAGTAGCAAATCTCCCTTTCTAAAAGAAAATTAGCAATCAAGACTATAATTCTGGTGTTGACAGATAAATCAACAGAACAAACCTGAGCATCCAGAAACAAAATCACAGGTCTATGGTCAACTGATTTGTCAGCAAGGGAGACAAGACCATTCAACTGAGAAAAAGTCTTTTTCGACACATGGTACTGGGATAACTGGGCAGCCACACGCAAAAGGTTGAAGCCAATTATCTCATTCCACATATGAAATTAACTGAAAGCGGATCAAAGACCTACATGGAAGAGCTAAGACTACTTAGCTAACAGCTAAGCCCACTCTTAGGAGGAAATTGGGTGTAAATGCTCATGACCTTAGGTAGGAAATGATTTCTTAGATACTACCCCAACAACTCAAGCAACAATGACAACAACAACAACAAAAAACAATATCTATTAGCCTTCCCCAAAATTAAAACCTTTGTGCTTCAAAAAGTAGTGCCAAGAAAGTGCAAGGGCAATCGAGGTAGGGGAAGAATATCTACCAACCATGTGTCTGATGAGCAACATATAAAGACCAGATAAAGAAGTCTGGTGGCGCACTCCTGTAATCCCAGCACTTGTGGGAGGCTGAGGCAGGAGGATCGATGTGAGTTGAAACCAGCCTGAGCTACAAAAGTGAGTTCAAGGCCAGCTTGAACTACATAGTGAGACCCTGTCTCAAAAAGACACACACACACACACACACACACACACACACACACACACAGAGAGAGACCAGATAAAGAGCTTTTACAGCTCAATAGTAAAAAGACAACTTAGTTCATAATGAGCAAAGGCCTTGATTAGGCAGGTGTTCAGGGGAGATACACAACTGGCCAACAAGTACTCCAAACAACGCTCAACGCCTTGAGTCATCAGGAAAGCTCAAGCCAAGACCACCAGAAGCCCCCTCTACTCTCATAGGAGCATAACTGCAATGGCGAGAATGGATCAGAGCAAGCGTTGGAGATGAGGTAGACTCCAGCCCTCCTATAGCCGTGGGAAGGCAGAAATGGACACAGGTGCTTTCCTCACGGTCTGCTGCTTCCACAACAACATATAGCCCAGCAAGTCCATGGAGGCAGGATCATAAATATTCACATAAGGTGAATATTTACATATTTAAAACTGGGGCCAGCTAGATAACTCAACATATCAAAGTGCCTATTTAGGCAGAGCACAGCGGCCAGGGTTCAATCTCTGGCTAGCTGTGCTGGCCCTATCCCCACAGCACACTGAGATGGCCATTGAGACTGGGCGTGGTGGTGCGCACCTGTAATCCCAGCACTTGGGAGGCTAAAAACAGGAGAATTACTGTGAGTCTGATCTATGTAATGAGACCCTGTAGACCTTGTGTTAAATACCAAGCAAACCAACAAACAAACCTGTATCGCAGTAAAAGACACACTGCCACTAATTCTTCTCACTTTGAACACACGTAGCACATTGTTCCTGCCACCTGCCAAAGCAGTTCTGGAAGTCCTTTCATGAATATTTTTAGTTGCACTATTGTGGCCACCGTGATGTCCTGACTCAACTCAAAACACTTCCATGGTCATTCTGGCTGTGTGGAAGAGCCAAAATAGTGGCACACCAGACCCAATGAATAAGGCAGGTGAGGATACACTACAATACTTTTATTTAACAAACATTGTGATAAGTGGTTGATCCATGACACAGGACAAAAAACATGGTGAATATTTAAATTTAAAAATACATCACGGTTAAAGACATGTTGCCAAGAACCTCCTCAAAGTACTCCCTCACTTCTAACCCATCATCCCACTGTTCCTGGCAATAGATCTATATGTGCTTTTTAATTAAAACATGAAATTCTAGTTTTCAGTCACCCCTTGCATTTTCCCAAGAGAAATGAAGACCACACAAACGCATGCAACAGCAGCATCACCCTTAATAGTCAAACGATGAAAACAAACCAAATGCCCCTGAGGGGATAAACGAGAGAGAAAAGGTGGCAGATTCTGTGGAATGGTCTCCAGTCCCGAAATTGCACTGTGTGGATGAACAAGGAGAGGAACACAGGAAACCAGACCAAGGTCTGGCAACATCTAGAAGAGACAACTGCCTGGCAACAGAGATTGGGAGATGGGAGGGTGCGGGCAAGTGCCCCAGGGAATAGGGCATCTTTCTGAGGTGTTAGAAATGTTCTGACAAATTGCACCCATCTGTGAGTGTACTAACAGCCACTGTATTGGACACTTTCATAGGTCAATCAGATCATATGTGAATTCTGCCTCACGATAAATTATGAACAAGTAAATACAGCTGGTGGTCCCTCCCTCCTGCATCAAGACTCCTACTGTATCACCCATGCTACTTTACAATATGCGACATTCTGTGAGCCAGTGACCAGACCTTGCACATAGTAGGTGTGCAGTGAACAGTGGAAAGATGATGACAGCAAAATGGTTCCTTGCTGCTCCAGCAGCCGGAATCGGCACTACAGGGAAAGTGCGGACACAGCCCGCCAGCCAGCTGGAGAGACACTCTCAGCACACCCGCCTTGCCATGTCCCTTACAAGTCCCACACCCAGACTCTGAGCTCCTGGGGAGCAGACAGGGTAGACACCAGCCAGGTGGCCTCAGAGCAGGGGAGACGCACTGCCCATCGGGTCCTGCTGGCTGCATGCTGCCCGCCTCCCTGGCCCCGAGGCCCGCTGGGGCCTTAGAGATGGAACACTGTTCTATTCTGCAGAGGACGGAACGAATCTCTCAGGAAGCATGAGAGGTAAGAGCCCTGACTCCCATGGACCTGGGCCCCAGAGCGACCAAGGAAGCAGAAGCAAGTTTTAGGCTGAGCTCATCCCACTTTCCAGACCCTAGGTGGAGCCAGTGTCTCCTTCCTCCTGTCCACCCCACCTCTGCCCAGATGTGATCCAGTGGTGGCAAAAGTTTGCAGGAGCTAGGTGAGGCAGCCTAAACCCTGCCCCAGCTAAAAAGCAGGCTGGTCACTTGACTGTCCACAAGCCCCAGCTGTGCAGAGGCACAAACTCCACAGCAAGTTCCTTCTCCTTCACCAGGGCTTGGCCACCAGTGCCCTGGGGAGGAAGGAGACACTGGCTCCACCTAGGGTCTGGAAAGTGGGATGAGCTCAGCCTAAAACTTGCTTCTGCTTCCTTGGTCGCTCTGGGGCCCAGGTCCATGGGAGTCGGAGCTCTTACCTCTCATGCTCCCTGAGAGATTCGTTCCGTCCTCTGCAGAATAGAACAGTGTTCCCTTCACTGTCCCACTGTGCCCAACAGACACTAGTGACGGGGAGCTCACCATCTACCCAGGTTGCATTCTACCCTTTGAATAGCTTGATCGGGGTGTCCTTCCTTTCAGTGAGTCAAAGGATCCTTTTAAAAGACTCAGTGGCAGGACTGGGGATATAGCTCAGTGGCACAGCACCTGCTTGGCAAACACAAGGTTATGAGTTTGATTCTCATTACCAAAAAAAAAAGGCCCAGTGACTCCGATGCATGGTGGAGCATGGCTCAGGAGGCTGAGGCAGGAGGATCACCAAGAGTGTGAGACCAGCCTGAACTATATAGTGAGTTCAAGGCCAGCCCAAACTACATAGTGAGACCCTGCCTAGGAAAATCAAAAATCCAAGAACAGATGTGCTGGTTTCCCGTGAGCCCTGGCTCACTGTCTCCACATCCGCACCCAGTTAGCCTCTCACATACATATCCTTACCATCTACCACCTCTGTCTCTAATTCTTTTCTGGCTGTCTCCAC
>PVKN010023865.1:0-14634 GCA_004027915.1 Capromys pilorides
AGACCCCAGAATCTGCTTGGCCGGCCAGGTGCAGAGCATGCGCCCGGGGCTCAGGCCCAGGAGGAGCGGCCCGCCCTGCCCTGCCCTGCCCTGCCCTGCCCTGCCCTGCCCTGCCCTGCCCTGCCCTCCCTGCCCTTGCCCTGCCCTTGCCCTGCCCTTGCCCTGCCCTTGCCCTCAGCCCGGGCCCCCAGGCACTGGCCCTGCCTGGGCAACTCTTCCTCAGTCGCTCCCAGCGAGGGAAGGAAGGGCTTTCATGTCACGTTCCTGTCAGCCGTCCTGAGATCCAGCCCGACTGCGGATGACACTCCCTCCTAACTCAGACTTCACCGGGCTGCTTTCAACTCGAGGGGGGATTGTGTAATTATGGTGATTACAGCGCATGGCGTTTTTCCTCTCTTCATCTTTCCCTTTCAAATTCATTGAGGCCTCTGATTAAACATGGCGATCTGGGTAGAGTCAGCAGAGTTTTAATAAGACATGTTTTAAAGCCAGAAAGCCCAGTCAGAGTGGATGGACTCTGTTCTCTCAGACACTCATTTAAAACCCTGTGAGGTGAGGGAGATGCTCGGATCTAAGGGGTGGGGGAGAAGGAGGAACAGGCGCGTTGGAGGCACCCGTACGTATCCCGTGGGCTACAGAACCCCCCTTCTACTCTATGCCCCTGGCCTCTCTGTCTCGCATGAGTGCATGGTGCACCTTGCTCCCACACCTAACAGGAAGGGCAGGACTGTTGACCAGGACAGGAAGCTTGACTTTGCCGTCCTAGCAGATTAACTTAGGAAATGGTGATGACACATCTAATACAAAGCTTAACCCAACCTTGTAATCTACAGCAAAAGCGATAGGTAAATTCTGTTCTGGAGGGTACCAGAAGGTTCCAGAGAACACCTAATTCTCCATATGCAAAGGAATCAAGTATCAGCATCCGTGACAATCCTGAGGCCACGGTCATATACTTGACACAGGTCCCCACAGTAATGATATGCCTTCAGACCCCACCATTTCCTAACCCTCAATCATAGGTTGCTGCAATAATTCCTAGGTCTGCAGGACATCATGACAAGGACCACCGTGAAGGAACGTAGGTTAAGTGGTGGTCAGCAGGGCCCCCACCCTGCCCGTCAGCCCTGGGGAACATAGAGGTTGCTGCACAGGGAGGTTCCCCTCGCTTCTATGGGATTATGTGCTTGAGAGTTCCCTGACTGCCCAAGATGGCTGGTGGCCTCCAGACGGTCCTTGCTTAGCCTGGTGGTGGCTGTTTACCTGGCACTTGTGTCACTCAAGAGAAAGAACCTGAGTTATAACTGAGCTTCAGCAGCCAGCTGGGGTCAAAAGCCAAAGCGCTGGCTGCAGTGTCTCCTCAGCTGCATTTGCATCCATGCCTGGGGTGACCCGCTCACTTCGCCCTGATACTAATGTCCCTTGAGTACCCATGGAAATGCAGAGAAGGGAGTGACAGCAAAGACGGGCGGGGATCCCCACGTATCCACATGGTACTAGTGTGAGACCCTGGCAAAGTCACTGCTGTGCCCAGTAGGGACAACAAAGCCTACGGCACAGAGCAGGTGCTGGCGCCACAGGAGCACGTGGCAGCCCTCGATGCCATTTCTCGGAAGCCTGCAGTGTGCCACCGTGTCGTGCTGGGCTTGGCCTGGGGTACGCTTCAGTTATCCCCAGCTTAGCACCACATCAGATGACACGAGCAACCCGGTTTCCTAGGCCCCCAAAGGGTCATGTAAATCAGTGATCAAGCGGGACACATGCATGATGACAGGCTCAGCATACTCTGCAGCGTGTGTGCCCCATAAGCATAGCTTCCTGCGTCGGTTCATCATTGTAATGTCACCTGCAGCCCATGTGGAGCACTCCTCTTACTGTCTTACTTAATTTCGAACAACTTTCTTCTAGGTAGGTAGGCCTCATTGCATTTATTTCTGCAGTTGAGGGTGGATGCAAGCGCATCTCATAAGACATTGTGTGCAGCATGCATTGGTTACAAAGACTGGCATGGTAAGTACTCTCAATAAACGGTGGCTAGAACTACTGCCCCGTTTCAAGGCCAAGTCTGAGAGCTAGTTTCTGTGCTCTCCTAGGGACTGGCGGGGCTGCAGCCGGCGTCTGCCCTGTGCTCCATTTCTTCTGTTCCCTTCGCGTTTCCCAGGAAGCCCACGCAGCTGTAGATCTTCTTGTCCCTGAAGATAGAAAGAAACCCAGGTGAACTGTCGCATTATTTCCTGGCCCTCTGCAGGATCCTGAGATGCCTCCTGCTTCCAGGCCAGACCCAGAGTGGTTCTATCCATGAGAAGAACATGAAATGCAGTCCCCAGGGTGGCCCAGCATGACAGCCCCCTTCCCGGAACACTGGCCTCAAAGCTGCCTGCCGGCCTGGCGCCTCCCTGGGCACCACCACCTCCCAACAGCCAGCTGTTCCATCTGCTAGATAAACAGAAGCTTCTATTTTTTTAGCCACTTATTATACAGCGAGCGTTGTGGGGGAGTCCGAAGCAGGGGCGGGGGAAGTTCTGAAATCTCTTGATAACCCAGCCCCTGGGGTGTGCGCTCCGCCTGCTTCTAGCAGCGACAGAGACAGAAGCAGACAGGCTATTTCCACTGACATGAGTGCTTTTTCCCGGGGAGAATTCCGGTTTTGTGTATGTATTTTAAGGTCGTGCTTTCAGTTTGCAGTACTTGCGGAAGATTAGCAGAACTCTACCGCTAACCGCGTGGCTGCTTTCGTGCCTTGCATGGGGTGCTGCTGGGAGCGCCCGCACGTGTGTGCACAGGTGTGCGCGCAGGTGCCCGCACTGCCTGCCGGGCCCGTGCCTCCATGTCTGGGGCGTGGCTGGCGCGTGACCGTGCGCCGCGGACCTGCACGAGCTCTGCGCATGGGCTGCTTGCGTGCTGCGGCTGCGCGTCAGGTCCCCACGGGTTCAGCTGGCTAAGTTGTTCTTCACTTCCCTTCCCCGAAACACAACTGCCTAGTGCTGCTGGCGCAGAGTCAGAATGGCCGCTGCGTTGCACCCCCGAGGTGGCTTCCTTCCAGCTGCGGGTGAGTCATCCCGGCGTGCGCACGCGCTCTAACCTGGGGCTCCTCCCGCACGGACGGTGCTCCAGACTCCAGCTGAGGTCTGGAGCGTGGCCACCGCTCTGCCCACTCCCCTGTCCTCCTAGCCACGCCTCTTGGACATTCAGTCGCTTATCGGGGCTCCCGTTTTTCCTGCCCTTTTTTGGAACCCTGCTTTTCCTTCGTAAGAAAGGAAGAGCCCAGGGGCCCGGAAATGAGGCCGCGATGACACCCTCATCCTAGAGGCAGTGCACGCATGACACCCTCGGGTCCTGATCCTGCAGCGCTCTTCTCCACGCGCTTTTACCCAGCAGAAGACAGAAACGCCCACTTCCCTGGAGATATTTTAAAGTCCAATAGTAGAAGCCAGCTTCACCTCCAGCTAAGGTGTCCGCCACCCTCACTTGGTGGACACAAGCCACATCCTGCAGGAAACAGAGCAGTCTCCCGTCCCTGCATACTAGGCCACCAGGAGAGAAAGACACAGCCCACCACTGTCCCACGAGACAGAGACCTTGCCACCAGCAGGGGTAAAGGATCTGCAGGGAGAGGGAAGTGGGAAGATGCGCCATGGTTAGGGATGCCAGCAGCCCGAGTTTTTCGCCCAGAGCCTCTCGAAAATGTTACCTGACCTATTTCCGGTGCCTTCTTCAGGCTCCGCAGACACGTCTGGTAGACACCTGCCCACAGAACTCGTATGGTAGGCAGCAGCAGCGGGACATGAATGCCCTTCCTTGGCCAAGCATCCGAAAGGACCTGGACATTCACTGAAGTTCCGTGCTTTTGCTGCAGGGGGAGGCCAGCCAGTGGACTGCCTGGACCCTCTAGGCTCTGCCTTGTCAGGTAGCTTGAGCAAGTACTGGTTTGCAGGAATGCATCAGTAGCCTGAGGAGAAAGGAGCTGGAGTCCTCCTGGTCCTGGGTTAAGTCTCGAGTTGCCAAGCTAGGGACGTCCTTTGGCTGCTTTAGCCCCGATATCAGATTACTGAATTTTAGCTGTGTGGCCACAATCAAGATGGCTTAAACTTCCCACTTGGAAAAAGGTAGCCTCCAGCTGCTGCCACCAGCAACATAGTTGCGTCCTTGTTTCCTTGAGTATTTTGACCTTTGCCTAATTTGGCATGAACCAGAGCTTCCATATCAAAGTACTTTGCAGGAGGAGAAAGAGAGAGGAGCAGCAGGCACCGAGCGGGCAGGCGCGCTCCTAGAGGGCTTTACGGGCGCCAAGCTCCTGCCACTCCACGCCTGAGGGTGCAAGGGTTTCCTCCCGGCTGAGTGCAGAAAGGGGAGCAGCACTGTTCGGTCAGTACAGGACGAAGGGCAGGAGAAAAAGCAGCAGGAAAGGAGGCCTTTGCACCGCAGGGGATGCAAGAGCAGGGAAAGTGGAAACACACAGCTTGGAAAGGAGGCCACGGGCATTCTGCCACCAATCGAGAGTGCAGCTGCAGAGCTCTGCCACTCCCAGCATTCCTAGTTCCGGGTTGGCCCTGCACAGCTGGAGGGACCTTCAAGCCCCCAGACGGAAGGGCAGACGTCAGCCTCCGTACTGCACACCCTCAGCGAGGGGCAGGAGCCAGAGGCAGGAGCACCACCCAGATCAGGCACTTGGGCGAGGATGATTTGAAGCTGGTTTGGTCTGGCTGAAGCAAGGCCACTGTGCCTGGCCCACTGTAGAAAGACAGACGCCTGCTTCTGGGGTAGTCACACGCAAGAGGTCGCAGAGGCGCCAGCACAGGTGACGCAGGGCCATAGACAGAAGGGTGGCTTCACTTGCTACAAATCCATACGCACCCAGCAACAGCGACCTGCATCCCAGCTCCATACGGTAGCTAGCGCTCCTGTGGCACTTATGAGGAGAGATGCATGAGAAACTGATGGCACTCAGATGGGGAAGATAAGAAACTCAAAGACACAGGCCTTGGGAGGTCAGGAGGTAGGCGAGTCCTCCTACATTAACCCAGATAGCAGCAGGGCTTGCAGCAGCTAGATGAAGGGAGGACCCGCCAGATAGCTCAGCGAGCTAAAGCGCCTTCTTAGGCAGAGCACAGCGGCCAGGATCTGAGAAGGCGACCGAGACTGGGCGTGGTGGCGTGCGCCTGCAATCCCAGTACTTGGAAGGCTGAGAACAGGAGGATCACTACGAGCCCCATCTATGTAGTGTATTAAGTACATTTTTTTAGAAAAAGAAAGAAATGGATGAGAAGGAAGGAAGGAAGAAGGAAGGGAAAAAAGGAGAAGGGAAGTAAAAAGAGAAGGAAAGGAAGAGGAGGGAGAAGAGATAAGGAAGGAAGAAAGGAGAATAAGAAAAAGAAAAAAAGCAAGCAAGCAAGAAAGAAGGATAGATAGACAGACAGACAGACAGACAGACAGACAGACAGACAGACAGATGGATAGATAGCTCATCAGCAGGTGCCGGAGTGAGAGGTGTCTGCGCCTGTTGAATGTCCGGTGACATCATTTTCTGGGAAATCCTTTCAGATGATGTTCCTACCGGTTAGATTCCACACCGCTACCATTTACATGGTAAATTCTGGTTGTTTCTACCATGTCACATATGATAGGGTTCCTACTACTTCAAAAAAAAATCTTTGATTTCTATTTTGCTCATCTCTTTTATTTCCTTAAACATCTGGGTTTAAGCATATGTGAACACATACTAATTTTTCTGCCAGTGAAGTTTTGCCATTAATTCACTTTTTACCTATCCCGTGTGTTTTTTTAAAAGTGGGTGTTGCTTTATGTTTGCGATACATCTTGGTGTAAAGTCTCAAATAAAGAGAATATTTTAAAACTAAATAAAATGCCCTTCAGCCCGAGAGAGATCAGACAGCTTGGTGAGGACCCAAGAGTAATGCAGACCCCGGGAAGGAACCTTGCCACGGGCTCCCGCCCAGCTCCTTCCAGGAGGCTGTCAGCCAGAGAGAGCTCTTCTGCTGCTCCACCGCTCTGGCCCCACTGTGGCCTCTGGCGGCCATCAGGGAGGGGCGACCTTTGCCCTGTCTCCTTACGGAGCTGGTCAGATTTCTCTTCCCCACCTTGCTTCAGCAGGGGGTGCAAGACCAGGGCTGCGGGTGTCTGGAAGGAGCCTGTGCACGGCCAGCTCGCCCCACCACCCCAGGCTGGGCTCTCAGACCCTGAGCCGTCCCGGCCACATGGCCCTGTCTCTCTCCGACTTTAGGCACTGAGAAAAGGAGCAGCCGTGGGACTGCTCTCGCCCACTATTGAGATCCTTCCTTTTACCTTGCTGAGTGGAGGAGGAGCCAGGAGCTCCAATCCACAGGGGCAGCTAGTGGCGCCTTGCCTGGTCCTCAGGCCGCAGGACCCCTCACCTCCCACCGTGCTGTGGGGCTCCCGAATGTTGACCTTCTAACTGCACTCAGGCCCCTGGCTTCCCATAAACCCAACGTTCCTGAGTCGGAGCGTCACCCACTCAAGGTGACCTTCAAGCTCCATAAAAGAACAACAAATCTGAGACTTCCCATTTCTTGCCCGAAAAAGTCACTCAGTGAGCCCTGGTCAGCCGAAAATGCCCATGTGTCACACCAGGGGCGTCAGTGGAGGTCCCAGAAGCGAGCCATCATGCCCCAAATTAGTTCTGCTGCAGGTTCCAGTGCGCCTAGCAGAAGCATCCAGGTTTCTCCCCCACCAGAGGCCGAATCACCGGGGGAGCCTAGCCATGTAAGAAGGGTGGGGAGTGGAGAATTCCTAACAAGAGCTGGAATTATAACATACATGGTAAAATGCACAGAGCTGAAAGTTATGGTTTGACGGTGTTGACAAACAGGCATGCTTGTGCGCTCTGTACCCATCACCGTAGGAAGTTCCCTCAGGCACCTTTCCAGTCTGTCATGCCCCATCCTTCAGGGCAGCCACGCTTGGTCTCTGTCCTCCCAGTGCCTAGATTTTGATTGGCTGTGCTCAAGATCTGAAACTGGCCTTGGGTCGCCTGGGCAAGTCACCGGGAGAATCTCTTCCGGGGTTCACGTGTCCCATTCCCTTAGGGTTGCAAAGGGTGTCCTGACCCCTAGCACTCCAGGGTGCTGCCCCATTGCCACCTGACCCCCAGGGCTATTGCCTCCCAGGCCACAGCCCTCTTCCTGGCGGGAGCTTAGCATCATCTCCCAGGTAAGTGAGTGGCAGGAGCGCTGGGTAATCCGGACAGGGTCGTGCATGCGTTGTTGATGAGAATCCAGAAGTGCAGCGCACACGCAGCATGACAAGTGGCATGTTGATTCTCCTCAGAGCCCCACACAAAAGGGAGCCCGCCCTTTTGTGCACTTCCTTTCAGAAACAAAGGAGTCCGTGCCTACCTTCTCCCTGGCCTCTAGGCATCAAGATGGCCACAGAGCTGAAACGATTAGTCTGAGTGGAGGGTGGAGGTGGAAGGTGTGGGGGCTGCAGAGCCCCGCCCTGAGCCCTGGGGCCTGGACACTGAAGGCTCCCAAGAGCCCTTGGCCTGTGCAGGGCCCTGCGTCTTGCAGGTGGAAAGCACTTTGTCTCTCCGCAAAGCCTCGGCGTCCCTGGATGTGCCCTCTCAGCTCAGCTATTAATTGCCGTATATTTTGCCATTTGGACAAAGAGGGCCTGCCTGCGACAGCATCTCCAGCTGCCCTCAGCTGCCTCTCCCAGCTGCGCCAAGGCCCCGCCTGAGCTGCCTGCCATTCTCCTGGCACTGTGATCCCTTCCCAACTGACCAGCCCTGGGGAACATCAGACATTCGCATCCTGAGAAAACCACGGTAGCCACACAAGGGGCCAGGCACAGGCAAAATTACCACTTCTCTGCCTGTGCACTTCCGGCAGAAGCTTAGGTGCAGGAATGGGAGGAGAAAGGAGGCAGCCAAGAGCCCTGGAGTAAGCGGGCAGAGCAGGCACCCGGGCAGGCTGGCAGGAGCGCTTTAGGGCAGCTCCACTCTGAACACAGGTAGCCTCTGCACGCAGATTTTGCTTTGATCCCTGAACACTGAGGGAGCCCAGGCTCTGCAGAAGGGAGGCCACTGCTCTCCCCAGAGCCGAAGGCCAGGCGGCTCGCCTGCCTGCATCCCACGTGATTAGCCACCCGCCTTCCAGGCAGAGCTCACCCTCACACCGGAGAGCACAGCATAGTGGGTAGACTGCAGGTGCCCCAGCTGGTTCCCAGGCCGTCCGCAACCCTCGTGACCCCGTCTGTAGCTGCTGAACTGGTATTTGGTAATTGTGGGGGCACAGCAGCAGGGAAGGTAGACAGAGCTGCCAGGTGACACCCCCAGATGGCTTCGAGGTTAGGGGAGCATCTCCGGAGTGGCCGCTGGGTCCACCATCTGCACTCTCCGCCCCTGACCTCCTGCCCAGTGGACCCTGTGGCCGGAGGAGGAGGGGCAGCCAGTGGCAGGCTGGCCACAGGTCCTGGGAGTCAGAGCTATGAGGCTGAGCTCCAGGGTTCCAGCAGGAAGAGATTAATTAGCTGCTCCAAGCCCAGCCAGGCCCTTTCAGGAGAGTGGGGAGAGGTGAAGGGTGGGGGCGCCTAAAGGCCAAACTCACCTGGACCAAGCCCACAGCCCCTCACCAGCCAAAATGACCTCACTAATGAGAACACAGCTCTAATGAGGGCTTGAGGCAAACCTTCCTTCTTTGTCTCAGGGCTTTTAACATACACACTGCCATCAGACTCCTACTTGGAAGGGTTAGTGATTTTTCTCTTCCTATCTGCCAGCTAAGTCAGAGCCCGAAGACCACGTATAGCGACTCCAAACGTACCTATTTGGGTTCACGAGGTGTAATTGTGGCCCTGGTGAAGGAGGGCTGCGGAGAGAGAGGAGCCAGGACGCTGGGCGTGTTGCTCAGGAGGCAGTAATCAGCCTCAGAAGGAGAGCAAAGTCCTTCAGAGCCTTTCACAGGAGAAGGGGTGGCCGCAGGTTATGGGACAGGGTCCCACATTCCCAAGGCCTCTAGACCATATTTTCCCAGAAAGGTCCCCATGTGTGTCGTGGGACAGGGCTGTCCTGGTTGAGAAATCACACTCCAAGGTGAATCAAGTAGATGACCTACACGGCTGCTCTGCGAGAGGAAGGCCCTGGCGACAGTGACAGCTCCACATGGGCTCCGGGGCTGGGATTCAAGCTCGGAAGGCGAGCCTCTGCCTGCTGAGAGTGACTAGGGTCCCTAACCTGCCGTAGAGAGAGGTGGGGCTATCTGCCTCTGTCAGAAGACTGACACAGTAACCCTTGAGGTGGTTTGTTTTTTTTTGTTTTGTTTTGTTTTTTTCTTTTTAAAAGCTGATTAAGAACTCCTTAGGCTGATATAATGGTAACCTGCTCCAAGCTCAGTTGAGTGTATCTGAAGATTCAGATAAGGTTGAGGGAGAGATTGTGTGTGAGTGTGACTCTGTGTGTGTGTGTGTGTGTGTGTGTGTGTGTGTCTGAGACAGAGAGAGAGAGAGGAACATAAGGAGAAAATGAAAGTGCTTTGTCTCATTAGTGTAAATGGAGGGAAAGGAAAAATGAGCGTAAACGCAGTTTTCCGAAGCTCCCTAGCGCAGCTGGTTCCTGGACAAGGCCCCTCTGGGTGTCACCGGGCTCGGCCAGGCTGGCCACGTAACCCCAAGCAGATCTCAGCCAGATGACGCCCGGTCGTGCAGCCAGCCCCTGCCACGCCGGTGCTGCTCGTCCATTAGCTGTGCCCATTCTCCATCAAGGCATTAACCCGCGGGCTGGTGGAGTGCCCCGCCGGGCTTCACAAACCTGGTCAATTGTTTTTAATTGCATCCGGCTTACACATAGTGAAGCCCAGCAAATCAGAGGAGCCCCCCCATTCCCGCTTGGAAAGGAGAGCGGCGGGCCCTTGCCGCCTCCCTAGGCAGCCCCGCAGCCCTCGCTGAGGGCGATCATCTGCTCCCCTTGCAGATGGGCTGATGTCACAGACCCACTGTCAATCAGAAGATGGGTTTTGAGCGTCTTCCCAGGAGCAGCCATCTGTCTGCTCGGATGTGTCCAGCCGCACACTCCTCTGGATCCCCATCCAGCAGGAGTTTTCTAAAGAGGCGGCAGGGGTGGGAGGAGAGGCAGGAAAGCCCAGACTGTCAGGGAAGTCAGCAGAGCCCTGCACCCCACTCTTGCCCCGCCCCCTCCCAGGCCCGGGGCTCCCCACCTAACCTCTCAGGGTCTTTGGGGGCGGGGTCCTATGGGCTTCTAGGCCTCCTACACTGGATCTCGTGGTCCATTTTGTTCCTTTGGTTCTGGTGAGGAGCGGCTCCAAAGAATACAAGGAAAGTCCTTGTGGCCTTCGTCGTGTGTCTTTGGGTCCCGTGGGCAGAGATCCAAGCCAAGAACAGGAGAGGACAGGACCACCCCGCCCTGGCCACCAGGGGTACTGAGGTCCATTAAAGGCCCCGTCACTTCCGTGGTCCCACAGCCTGTGTCTCTCACGGCTGTGCGCAGGCCTCGCAGCTGCAGCCTCTGGCGCAAGCCCCCTTCCTGAGCTTGGGGCCGCCGTGCAGTCCACCCCTGCCTTCCCCAGCTTGACTAGAGTCAGGATCAGGAGTGGTGGCCGCTCCCAGAGGCCCTGTCCCTGAGAGCCTGAGCACCTGGTTTCAGGAAGGAACCCCCACTCTCCCCTGAAATACAAAAGTACCAGCGTCAGCACCTCTCTCCCGTCCCTCACGTGCGGTCCCGGCCTCCGGCCCAGCTAGTGACCCTGCACCCAGGCGCTCAGTCAGGACCCCCGGCCCCCTTGGCGTCCAGCTCGTGCAGGCATTAATTCACTGGCTCTTTCTGTCCCTGTGTGTGCGCACCCGCGCGTGCCTCTCTGTCGCCTGTCTCTCTGCAGGGAAAGTCGCTGGCGGGCAAGCGCCTCACCGGCCTGACGCAGTCCTCCTGACGGTGCCCAGCGCCGGCCAGGGGCCCGGGCCCGTGGAGCTGGCGGGCAGGCGGCGGCGCTCCCCATCGACGGACAGAGCGTCCCTGCGCGGAGATGCGGTCACTGTGAAGGAGAAGGAGTGAGGCCGTGGAGGGCCGTGGTGGGAGACACGGGCGGCAAGCGGGGGCCGGAGGGCCGGAGGCCGGAGCACGGCAGGCCAGCCAGGAGGGCCCCGTGGACAGCCTCGCCCTTGCTCAGTGGAGCGCCACGTTCCCGGCCACGGGACTCAAGGGGGCTCTTGGCCACCCGCCACCGCAGACCACGACACGCTACTCTAGCCGTGGGGGGTCGCGGCTTGCAGCAGACACGGAAGGGACAGTGGACCTTGGGGACAGCCGGGATCGCGCGCCACCTCTCTGCGCCCTCTCGGGGGCACCCACTTAGGCACCATAGCTACAGCCACCCCGTGCCACCCATTGCCTGCCACTCCACCTCCCTGTGGCGCCTGGGCGTCAGGGGCCAGCGCCAGGCACCGCCCTCACGTAACAGCGTCCTGCCCTGTCTTCAGCACTGAGGCCACCTCGCCGCGGGTCCTTGGAGGACTCCTCGGGCAGGATGTCGCTCTTGGTCCTGCCTGATGTCGCAAAGGCCCTACACCTTGCAGACACACTGATCCGGATGGGCAAAAGCGTTGGTCAACGCCATGGAGGTTCTGGTGACCGTCCTTAAAAATCTGATTTCATCATGTGTTGGCCCCTCGCTCCTTGGTTTTCCTCAAAATAAATCCAGCGTGAACTTGGGAGCTATTAGGAGTCCCCCTGCACAGCCCAGGTGGGGCATGGGAGGCCCAAAGCGCAGCGCAGCCCGGCCCCGGCGGCTCAGGCCTCTACCCTGCCTGAGGCTGAGGTCACCTCCAGCCTGGCAGGTCCCTGCCAGAGCCGCCTCACTCCTTTCCCAGGCTGGATTTGAGGGCCCAGCCAAAGAATCCCGCTGAACAGAGCCGGTTGCCTAAGAGGAAGCAAAACCTGCCCAATTACGAAAGACACCCCGGAGTGTCACAGTGACTCTGCCAGCTGAGCTGGGAGGTCCCCGGTGCAAAGCACCACATCAGATGCGGGACGCATAGTAGGTGCTTAGCAAATGGCCGCTAATACTGTCCTTGTGATACCCGTGAGACCACAGACACAGCTGTAGGAAGCAACTGGTCTGTCAGACGCGCACCACGCACTCCAGCTGGCTGTGGACATCCTCCTTTGATCTAATTTTGGCCACAGGCAAACAAGTCTCCCTTGGGAGTGTGTAAATAGACACGTGGAGAGAAACAGGTGATCCCTGGTGTTTCTTCACCACGCAGGCAAATTCACCAGCTGGTGACCACAAGCTCAGATGCGCCTTTGCAATCCGGGCCTCCTGGTTGTTTCCTTGTGACCCATCTTTCCAGCCTCACCTCAGAGTCCTTTCTCTGTCCCCTTCCACACAGCTCTGCCCCCAGCCTCCCATCCCTGACCATGGAGCCACCCTGGGCAACAAGAGTCCTCATTATGGCTGCATCAGTGGTACAGCATGTGACCTCCGCACCTCAGCTGTCTGCCCTGGAAGTCGCTCCTTTCCTTCTCAGATGGAGTAGAAGTCACAGAGGTGACAGGCAGGGCTCTCCACCATCTCCCAAAGTGGTGACACAGAGCCAGGGCCTTGGTGTGGCTGCATACGCTCTGCACAAAGCCGGCAGTTTGCAGACACTTGGTGACCGCTGGATGAGCAGATGGACATGCTGAGGCCCGGCCCCCACCTGTTGGGTCTTCCAGTTGCTCTCCCCCTCACACCATCTTCCAGTCCCCCTCTCGGTCATATAAACCTCCTGCTTCGGAACACATCAGAGTCCAAGTTCTTCCGCACCCAGCTTTGCCCAAGGGAAGCTCTTCCTGGCCCAGGGCCCCTGGCAGTGCTGCTGCTGAGCCAGGGGCGGCAAGGGTGTGCCCAGGCAACCGTACCTCTGCGTCCTTGGTTATCCAGGGCAGGAGCCTGGCTGCCCCCTGCCCCTCTCATGGGTGGTAGACAGGGAAGGGCTGGTTTCTTGACCATGACTTCTGCACCCCCGCACCCCCAAATGTTTGACTGTTGTTCCTGATCTGTGCTAGCCTGAGCAGCGGCCTCATTCTGGAGGTCCCCAGAAGGCCTGCCTGGAGCCAGGTGGGCCATGGCCCTGAGAATGGGGGAAAGGCTTCCAAACACCTCTGCAGACCCCCAAAGGGATGTGAGGGTCAGCAGGCTCCACAGAGCTGAGGACACTTCCAGTGGACTCAAGCCCACGGCAGTGAGCTTCCCACCCTCACCCCACTGCAGAGGCAGGCTGGGTCTGGTGATGACCATAGCATGCTCCTCAGTAGCTCAAGTAAGGGGTTGCAAGAAGGAAGTGGGGCCCGTTTGCTCCAGCCAAGTGGCCCACTCCAAGATCAAACTACCATGCAGACCCGGACCTCGCAATGGAAAGATTCAGAAAGCTGGTTCTTGGCGAGGTTCCCAGGAGCTTGATCTAGACAGCCAGACATCCAGGCTAGGTAAGATGTTTGAAGACAATTCTTTAGCAAAACAGATCTCCCTGCCCTGTTCTGCCCTCAAGAAGCCACTCGAGGTCCCCTGCCCAGGCATTGTTGCTGGGTCTGCAACTTTTCTCCCTGAAAGTTCGCAAGGAAAATGTCATTTTGGCATCCAGGAAGCCAAGGCCCCAGGGCGCATCTCTGCGAGTGGCCACCAGCCCATCAGCGCTGACACGCACGCAGGGCACCAGGCACGGGGCCTGTGGCTGAAATAACCTTGCCCCGTGCAGGGGGAGGTACCACAGGCAGGTGGCATGTGCAAGTGCCCAGCAGCAGCCAGGCAACCTGGCCCGTGCAGCTGGAACTCTCAGGGCAGGGAGAGGCCTCCTGCCCCTCCAGACAGCAACATGGCAGCTTTGTTCTTCTGAGAAGCCACCGCTGTACCCTAGAAACAAAGAGACGCTGCTGCTGGTGCTGTGGACGGGGCCCGTGTCCAGCTCCCCAGTGCAGGTGGCCAGGTGCTGGGCCAGCATCCTGGAAGGGCCTCTTGCCACTCAGAGCTGCTGTTCAGACGCAGCTCATGGGGCCTTGTGCTCTGGTTTCCCCCCGCGGGACTCCTGGATGTTCAAGCTACCTCACCATCAGAAGAACCCCGAGCCAGGAGCCTGCCCCCTCCCTAGTTGTGGAATTTGATGGGGTTTTTTTCCCCCTTAAAAAACATCCCTCAGACTCTACCCCAAACACCTGGGCTTCAAAAGCCACCACCAGGAAGCCTTCCTAGAAAGTGGAAAGGATTGAGGGCCCTTGGTCTTTAGGCCTTGCGGAATGTAGTGGAGGGAGATGCTCCAGCGGGTTCCAGGAGCTAGGAAGCCCCGGGATGGGGGAAGATGAAGTGGCGTCCGCCTCTCAAAGGACTCAGCTCAGATGCACATGTAGCAAGGACCGTGGGCTCTGCACACAGCGGCCAAATAAATCACGGATAACTCACCGCAGGACCCTCCACAGAGAGGCCTGTGCTTGCGTTACCATGGCAACAGCAGATGCCAGCAACCTACTCATTAGTGCCACCCAGTGATAAGTCATCCCCTGGGCAAGACCCAGGGACCCTAAAGTAGCAAAGTAGCAAATGTAGCAATAAGGGCTCCAGGGCCCTAAAAGGGCAGAGTCCAGGTGTGGGGCTCAGCCCTCTCCTCAGCCCTAGC
>PVKN010023866.1:0-14625 GCA_004027915.1 Capromys pilorides
AAACGAAATAGCTCAAAACACATTTTCCTCTTAAAATCTGCAAGAAATATAAACATCCTTTTGCCTCTATTTATATTAAATAGCTTGTACAAACTAAATCCGTGTAGATGAATCAATAACATGTTAACAATTTCCCAAGTGGGCTTGGAAAGTGCTTGGAATTGTTTAGGACATCTTCAAAATAATGTACAATTAACGCCCTTGGCCATGGTTAGTCTAAGAGAGTCCATTCCCAGGTTTCATATTACTATGGTTTATACTTAGATGTCCCTTGGAAGTCTCTTGTCATCGTAGGTGGGGCTTTGGGGATCTGGCTAGATGACAGGGCTTATACTTGGCTTGGCTATTAGTAGAAGGGGTCTGGTTGGAAGAGGTGGATCGTGGGGAACATGCCTAGCAGGCTAGCTCTCCCTTCCCAGCTATTTCTTTTCTCACTCTGCTTCTTGGTACCATGAGGGAAATAGCTTCCCTTTGCCTAAATCCTCCCATCATGCCATTCTGCCTTGGAGCCAGTCAACTACAGACTGAACCCTTTATAAACTGCGAACCAAAATAAACCTTTTCTCCTCTGTATTTTGAATTTCTGATATGAGGTGTCAGTGATGAGAACGTGACTAAAACATGAAAGGATTCATCTTAACATGGGTGGAGAATAAACCAAAGGAGAGCTCAGAACCCACATTCTGTTTCTGTCTTCTTTCCAGGCATCCTTCATCCACACTGCAGAAAAAAGGCTCACCTGTCACCCACCTCTTTCTGTAACTTAGGACATTAAACATGGACACATTTGAGATACCAATAGCCACAGAGCTTCAGACATCATACCCCACCATCATTGGTCTTTTTACAGATAAATTTTCAATACTACGTTAATTTTATATTAATAATTACTCTTAAAAACTTAAAATGTAATTACATTGTTTCATTCAATTATAATTAATAACTACTAGTATAACACAGTGGATTCACTAGAGAAAGAAGAGGGGGACATAACAGGTACCAGATTACTATTAGATAGGAGGAATTAGCTCAAATGCTCTATGGCACAGTAGCATCATTAAGGGACTGGAACAATTTATGATCTGTTCCAAAATAACTAAAGAATTCCAAAGCTTACAACACATAAAAATGATAAATGTTTGAGGATATGGAAATGCTAATTACCCAGATTTGATCAATATACTTATGTCCAATTATTGTGCTGAGTCCATAAATATTTCAATTAAAATTTTTCAACTTAAATGGCAAAAATGTAATTATAATCAAATCAAAAAATGGGCAGTACAAAGTTTGACAATCTTAGAACAATCTTCATTTTAAACTTCAATTTTTGCAGAGTAGTATGATAGTATGATCGATGAAAGATTTTCAGGCATTAGAATGTATTATATTATTCTAAAATTTTAAGGAGGAAATGGAATGTAAATATGTTTCCATGGAGAAAAAGAAATGATGCAAAATCTTTGACTGCTAAGAACAAGGCTTTTATATAATTTTGAAAGAATAATAGAACATATCAAATAGCGAGTGTGTTTATATTTCATTGGGAACTTTTTAAAGAATGATGGAACAGTTTTATTTTAAACTGTCAAGATTTACAAAGCACCAGAAATTGCATCATTTTCAACCATTTAAACTTATCACAAAAAATTTGGGGTGTCAACTTGAAAATCTATGATGAGGCACCTATTTCTTCGAAACTCTTTTTTGGGAGGCAGGGGAGCAAAGCAGCAAGGAGACCCCTGTCCGGCCAGCACGGGCAAAGGCCCTGGAAGACCTCAGCCCAGTGACAGGTCCCGAGTTAGCACTGCCTTGGAGTATGCTGCTCTCCATGAGGAAGGTCAGAGTCACAGACTCAGCAAATAACTACTGTTTGTGACACCAGCGCACACCTCCAGTTTCTCATTCTCACTCTGTCTTCTGTCCCCAACATAATCATAAACAATTTGTCTCCTTTTTTTTTTTTTTCAGAACCAAGGATCGAACTCAGGACCTTGTACTTGCCAGGCAGGTACTTGTGGCCCTGAGCTATCTTCCCCAGCCCCTGTCTCCTTTTTAAAAGCTTCTAATCTTGAGATCCTTGAAGAAAGAACTTTGCAGTGTTGCACGTCACATTATCCCAGAAGTCCAGAGCAGCATCCTTGTGCACACCACAATCCACATATTCCTGCGTAGTCTTTCTGACCCCAGATTATTTGTATTTTATTCCATGACAGAATCATTGCCTTTTGAAGTATGATTTTAATCCCCAAAGGCCAAGCACAGCAGCCATTGGAACTTTACTGCCTATATCTACTCTTTCAAATTATTTGAGCTTGAGTTTTCTCAGCCCCAAAGGAAATTCTCTCAATTCTGGCTTTCCATCAAGATATATGGAGCAGACCTGAATGTTCCATGTTGGTATTTAGAGCTGAAAACCCAAAAGGTTAAATATTACAATGAACTCTAGGTTCTAAGATTATATCTATTACTTCCGCCTTATGTTTTTGAATTTCCTCAATCATATACTAGGAAATTCCCAGTGGAATATGTGGGTTTAAGGTACAAAATGAAACATTGATACAAAAATGTTTGGTGGATAAAGTTTATAGAAATAGCAAGGTGCTTATTACCAGGAAGATGGAACTTTTTATCCTCTTTGATGAAATGTGTCATAACACCAAGCAATTTCTCCTTTTCCTAAATGTCATTATCCCAGTATTTTTTATTTTGTCTCCTTTCCACCTCTGGAAAAAGAAAATAGCGGGTCGCCACTTCTTATATGCAAACCTACTATCTATTTGCAGAAAGAGTATTTGGAACCGATTCTGCAAAAATGAAAGTCAAGGTTCTTCAACTCCCCTACCTTGCCCAGTCTACCATTTCTATTTTAATGACCAAATTAAGTTTCAACAGTTTTATCCAAGTAACCATTTGATGCCTGAACTTTTTCCTTACTAGTTCTATGATTTGAACTAATTCTCCTCTGTAGAAATTAGGGTGACGGGGCTGGGGAGATAGCTCAGTAGAATAAGTGCTTGTCTGACAAGCTTAATGTCCTGAGTTCAATCCCCAGTTCGAAAGAAAGAAAGAAAGAAAGAAAGAAAGAAAGAGAGAGAGAGAGAGAGAGAAAAGAAATCAGGGTGACAAGCTGAACTTGACTTAAGCCCTCTTCAATAGTTTTTTTAATGCCCAAATCATAAATTCTAAAAACAAAACAAAAAATCAGAGAGAGAGGAGAGACAGACAGACAGACACAGAGAGACAAAATATCAAGTATCTGCTGGCTAATTCTCTATTCTCAAAGGTATGAATTAATCTACCACTGAACAGTCAAGCAAGTGGAATAAAAAGGTGATAGCTTAAAAGCAAAACTTGGTGCTGTCAACAGCATGCCAGCAGACAACATCGTCCCTGCCATTCTTCACTACTCAGTGCAAATCCTGCCCCAGCTTCGGAAGCACTCTCTGTACACACACAGGCCCTCATCTATCACCTATATGATGTTTCACAGGAACCCAAGGTCTATCATTGCACCCCAGGTACAAGGATGCGTACTTTCTCCCCGCAGAGCCCCATGATTCAAAATCATCCTTTGTTGGTTCTCCCTGCCTGCACCCAAATTGCCAACCTCCACCCTTAGCATCTGTCTGGCAGGCTCCTATTCACCCTCTAAGACCCAGTTTAAGACTCATGGATCAGGCTCCTTTCCCTCTGTGCTCTCAAAGGGGGTTTAAATTACCTCTATTGGAGTGGTAGCCATTCATTCATCTCCTGTATCCCTGGCTGATCTTTGAGTATCTCAAGGGCAAGAACCATGTCCTACTTACTTTTGAATTTCGTTTACCAAGAATAGCATTTAGTGCCTGTAAAGTGGTTAATAAACACTGAATGAATGAAGGATTGAATGGATGAATGAGCAAATAAATACTCTATCAATCAATCTCTGGAGATGGAAGGAGTTAATTCAAAAGATTATGTTGCTAATGATGCAATTGCAGTCATATTGCAGACTAGGTAGAGAAGAAACTTTGGGACCAAGAGACATGGCCTACTTCCTTCAATCATTTCACAGAAGTCCCTACATGAAAGGCTGGCCTTGAGCTGGGAGATAATGTTCCTGGAAAATCTCCCTGGTAGGTCACCCAGAGAGATTAGTTCAAAGGGAGGTTGCTTCACTTGTCTTCTCATCATGTTCAGTTACTTAGCTAAACAGACCCTATACTAGGGGGCTGGGAGTCTGCACTAAAGTTTGGCTCTTGTTTCCCCATTAAGAGACCCATGTCCTGGGCAAGGGGCTACCTTTAAGCTGCACAGACCAGCATTCTCATCTTTCCTAATTTCCAGGTTAACTTACATAACATTTGCAAGCTTCGTTAATGTACCATGTGTAACGCCTAGATCTACCCATATCCTCTGCCCAGCATCTGTCTTTGACAAACTCTTTTTGCCAAAACTTGCTCAGAAGATCTCTTCTTCGAGTACACCTGTGCCCAGGACAGCCAGGGTGGTGTTGTATGGTGGATTAGATCCATAGGGAAGTGATTTAAATAAGAGAAAAATCAGATCCAGTGATAAAAAGAAGAAATGCAATGCAAGCCAGAGCTGTCCCACAATAACTAGAAATAAAATGGACATTTGGAGCTGTAGTATCAGTCATTGTGTGTCAAGCTGCCCAATAAAACCCTAGAATGTTGCTAAGCCTAGGTCAAGCTCTTGCCAGGAATATTTCCTGAATCATGTCACAAGACTTTTTTATGTTTCATTGGCTTATCAAAAACTTTCCTAAAATATATTGTGTATTTTGAAACCAGGACTTTGTATCTTAAGTATTCAAGCATACCAGAAATAGGAAAGAAGTATCTGAGATGTAGTAATAAGAATTTAATGTCCATGAGCAATAATCAGGACTGACTGGGCTGAGAAGTTTTGATGTCACCCTGTCTGTAAAGGCAGAGCTATTATATAGTTGAATTAAGTGATCACCCACATGGTGTTACGTAATTAGAAAAGTCACCCTACCCCTCAGGCATCGATAGTTTCATCAAAGTGCCATAATGACTCAAGTGCTAGAAATGGAAATGGAATCTCTAGGTGAAATAGTGATTCATTAAGCACTCTATCTAGAGTGCAGTATCCCTATGAAGAAGAACCCAGGTCTCTAAATCTCTAACAATGCATGACAAATTATTTTGTCACGCTTCTTCTCCCCAGTACGCAATGGGCCTGAACCATACAGGGGCATAGTTTTGTCATCATTTGTCTGGGTTTTTTAGATGGGAAGGAAAGGGAAATGGAGGAGGAAGAAAGTTCAAATGACAGAAAAGAATATCAGAATATGGAGCCAGGAGTAACAAAAATCCCTTTCCCTGCTGTCCGACTTTTCTAGGACCATGGACACATAATCTACCTAGACCAGGGATGGTGAACCTTTTACAGACTACAAAACCTACTCATTCCTCACAAAGTGCCAACACTGCAGTTAAACCCAAATACTGAGGTTTTAATTGGGAAAAGGCAATTCACGCATTAACATCTTTTGGCTTAAAAGGAAAACACAGAATATATGTGCCCTAGGGTTGCCACCACTGATCTAGATTGGGTGTCCTAACTGCTGGCTTGTCCGAGTCACACTGAGGGTGGTACTGCAGCACACATAAAACATATCAGATAAGCTAATGCATGCAATAACCAAGTTTCCTTAATTTTTTTTATATTTTAACTTATTAAATTATTTATGAAAGAACACAGGCCCAAATTTAATAATTTATAAGAAAATTTACACGTCTCCTTAATAACAATAAATCCTGTCTTTCCAGTGTACACACATGCAGGTAGATGGAGATACTATTTTTGGCTATGGCTGCCTTCTGTCTGCCGGGGCCACGAAGTGCGTGGGCAGCAGGCTCGTGAGGCGGAGTCAGCGCTGTGCTGTGCGGGACACAGTGTTCCGCTGCCGGCCACACAGCTGGTGCTCAAGAATCATGCAGTGGGGTCATGAAAACGATCACTAAAAAAAAAAAAAAAAAATCTCACAATGAGTTTAAAATTTATGATCTTGCGGGACCGCATTAGCAGCTTTCCAGGGCCACCGGCAGCCTGTGAGCTGCAGGTGGAACAGGCCTGATCTGGAAGGGTCCTATTTTCTGGTAGGTGAGCCCATTCAGCCTCAAGAGGAATGCACATGGGTCACCTAGATCTTGCTTAAATGCATATTTTTCTTTCCCTCCCTTACCCTCCATCCCTTGACAGTTCTGGGGATGAGATTCAGGGCCTTGTGCGTGCTAGGCGGGTGCTCTAGGCCTCAGCCACATCCAAGCCTTACAACATAATTCTGCTTTAGTGGAGCTGCCAGACCTGGGATGCTACACTTCTCATGAGTGAGGCGCATGCTGCTACCCCAACCATACTGTGAGAAGCAGGCGCTGCATAGCCCACGCAGTGCCTTCACGCTGTGTGCTATTCATCCACTAAGGTGTAATTAGCACATGAGCCAAAGTCAGTCCTTCCCCGACTGGTACAGTGGGGCGCACCCCAGCCCATCTGCACAAAGGAGGGAATCAAGGCCTTTTCCAGGGCAGTCTCATCTGGATTAGGCCCAGGGTCACTTGGGTGGACTCAGAACCATTGAAGAACCATTTTCAAGACTGAGTTGGGTTCTCAATGCATTTTAACTCTGGACTAACTCTGAAACAATAGGGCAGGAATGGCTGTCAGCAGACACCAAGCCCAGTGTACCGCTTGATGTGCCAGTAACGAAGGCAAGGGAAATTCTACCGCTTCACGTCAACATGTGTAGAAGATTAAAATTCCTTGCAAGCCTACCAAACAATGAACTCTTGTCTTCCCTCTCATTTTAAAGAACTCGAGGAGGTAAGAGTATACAAGTGACTGGCAGATTCATCTGCCTCGTGATGTGATCCAGTCATTGGCAGAACGCTTATTTACTCCTATGCACAGATGCAGCTGGCTACACAGGGAGCTCTGGCCGGTGGAATGGTGCCTAGGATGAACTAGACAGCTCTCCATAGAGCGAGGTAATTCAACACTGCTTGGAACGGGAACTGGCCCCTCAAGATACACATACCAAAGATGGCCCACAAGAACATTCTGGAAAATATGGGAAATTAACAAAACGTGCCTTTAGCATCCTCTTGCTTCTTGTGTAGAACTTTGCCTTGGCTCTTTCCAAAGATGCCTTCCACAGGGAAAGATGACTTTCTGGATCAGATCTATGTGCCTAAGCAGCTGCTCTGTGGCCTACCTCCTCCTTCTTGGTAAGGAGTGAACTGGTTACTAAAGGGTTATCTGATAAAGGCTTCAGATATTCCCCTTTTTAGGACATTTGCTTTTTAAAGCTAGGACAGTGACAAAGGTGAAAATCTAGCCCAGGATACAAGTGTCTTATCAGCATTCATTTTCTTTGCTCTCAAAAGTTAGAGACAGGGCCAGCATCCTCAAATTATATTATCCCTTCTCTGCTCCTTGGCTAAGCAGAGAGCCTTTTGTAGGTCCAACTCTGAGGGACCCCACCTCCCCCAGCTCTAGCTTCTAGCTCTTCATTCCTTCTTGCAGTCCTCCTCTGTCATGCTTGGAATTCAACATGTCTCTCAGAAAGGCCCACTGTACTGAGGACTTGGTTCCTGACAGGCTTTGAAAAAATAACTGGACCATGAGGCCTCTACCTTCACCTGCGGATTAATCCACTCAGAAGATCATCATTTGATGGCATTACTGGAAGTTCATAGAAACAAGAACTGAGGCCTCATTGAAAGGGATGGCCCATGGGGGCATGACCTCAAGGACTCTGTCTGGCCCCTGGCCCCTGGCCCCTTCTGTTTCTTTCCCTTTCTCTCTGCCTCCCAGTTGCCATGCGCAGAGTAGCTCTGCTCCCCGTGTGCTTCCTCCTCGATATACTGTCCTACCACAGGCCCATGAACCATGTAGCCAAGCAACCACGGACTGGATCCTCTGAAATCATGAACCAGAATCAACGCTTCTCCTTTAAGACGATGTCCTCAGAAATTTTGTCCTAGTGACAAAAAGCTGACTAACACGAGTAGCTAAGGGAAAGATGGCTTTCTAGATCTATGTGGCATCACTTCAGATCTCGGCTGCAAGCTTTTCTTGCAACTAAACATTATTTCTACAAAGCATTGAATTGCACAGGCTAGAAATGCAGCACTTTTAATATAAGAAGCCATAGCTTTGCAGCTAAAGGAGTCCTTGAGAACCATCTTGTTTACCAATAAAAAAAAAAAAAAACTCTAAAAGTTATTAAAATAAAATAGATGATTCTTAAGGGAGCAGAAGTAGGAGTCATCCTCCTCCCCTGAAGCAAAAAGTCCACAGTGTCTAGCCTGAAGGAAAAAGACTTAAATCACAACCAAAGTGATTTAGATTCAGCATAGAGAAGAACTCGCTGGTAATGAAGATGATTAAATACTAGAACAGACAGCCACAGGGAATTGTGAAATCGTCCTCCCTGGAGATCTGTTAAAATAGGACAGTTAACCATCTGTCTGAGACGGTTTAAGTACAGTCCTGCCTTGGAGGTGGAAAAATAATGAGATGGCCTCCTCACCTGTCGCATCTCGGGGTTTTATACGCATACCTGTGTGCAGGTATGATTAAGGGGCTCCTAAGTTGGATCTGAGCTGGGTCATCCATTGGGATTTGGATGAGTCCAAGTTGTTGAGAGGGTGAAAAGCTCACGGGGCTCTGCTTGGACAAGCTAGGGAGGTTTCTGCGTGGAAAAGGTTTATGCTGAGGTTTCTGGGAAGAAAGAATGGAGCTCTAAGGAACAGAGATGTCCATTTCCTGTGATTCCACCGCCCCTTGGGGCCCTTGTAGCACCACCCTACCCACTTTCTGTCATGTGACAGCAGATTGCATTGGGCAGAGCCAAGGGACACAAGCGCCCTGCTTGGTTTCCCCAGTGCAAAGCACAGCACCCAGGACGGTCAAACAACAGACTCTTTAAAAGATTCGAAATGGCTCTGGCCGAGGGAACACTTCAGTAAGGTTCTTTTTCAGGACTCTAAAGTAGGAGATGTTTCAGAGCATCCGAAACATTGCCCTGGAACCGCCTTTTGTGTTCTTTCTCAGACCCCAGCACCCTCAGGGAAGTCAAGGGGAGCCCCTGTCCCCTCTGCATTTGGGTCTCCGTGCACCAGCAGGGGGCGCTCCTATCCGGAGTAGACCGCCCAGCCACCAGCGGTTTCTAATCTGAGCCTCCCTTTTGCAGTATCTCAAACGTTAGGGCACCATCGTTAGGAGCCAGATCTCGTCCCCTGTCACCTTGCTAGTTCCTGAGTCTTCTCTCCCTTTCCTACAAAGTTGCATGAGGTTTCTGTAGCATCCTGTATTTTCCTAGTTGTATTTACACACAATTAAAGTTACTCGGGCTAGGGAGATAGCTCAGTGGGTCTAAACGCCTGCCTGAAAGACCCGACCGAGTTAAATCCCCGGTACTGCACGCCCTGCCAACCCTGGAACCCCAGGCGCATCGTGCCGGCCCCAAAACCGGACATGGTGATGTACTTCTGTAATCCCACCGCTGGAGAGACTTAGACAGGAGGATCACTACACTATGAGTCCGAGCTGCGTTGCAAGTCCTTGTACTAAACAAACACTTTTTTTTTTTAATTTAAGAATTAAAGTTACTTGTTTGCCAGTCTCTCTGCCCCTACAATCCATATATTCCTTGAAAACAGGGCCTATTATCTACTACTATATCTCCACAGCCCAGTACACTGGAGACGCTAAGAAAAATATTAGTTGAATACGTGAATGAATAAATAAACAAGAAACTATGAACTTCAATAGTCCTAGAAGACCCATTATTTCAAAGTAACTAGAGAACAACACAGCATTTCATACTGGCTTTGTCTGTGAGCTTCTGAGTTTGGGGGCTAAAGGAAGAATTATCATTAGGGGTTCTTTGGTGACCCTCGTTTGAGTCTCTAAGCCCTGTCTGAAGATTTCTGCTGTACGGGTAGCTGGGATCCTGCTTCAGACAGTCCTCTTCTGAATAGGTCTGACTATGAGAAAGCTCATCATTAGGGGAAAGATTCTATTGCTTTGAAGTCTTCCTTGGAATTTCAACTCTGTTCTATGGCATCACTCAGAGAAAGTACTCTCTCATCCATTTACTAGGAAGGCGTAAAAGAAGGAACATTGCCAAGCCACAGTGTCATCGTGTATACAATGGGCACAGTATTACCCAGTGGTATGGTATTAGTCTCACTGGCATGAGTTAGTAGGTTCCAAAGATCTAAGACATCGCAAGTTTTCAAAAAGTGGCTGGTATTATTAAGAATTTCCATATAGTTAATGTCTTCCACCTCTCCCCATGAATCTTTGCTTCTCTAGGCCACGCTTTTCTCATCCTCTATTTTCATCTTTCATCCTCTAACAGTGGTTTTCTCAAAAATATGCTGACATTGTTAAGAGGGTCTTCCAGGGTTGTGTGGCCAGGACAGTGCGAGTCATCATAGCCCTTGTTTGTGGCCTGACACTGTTATTAGTGGTGCCTATGTTTCTTTTAGCTCCCTTGGCAGCTGCATCTTCTGATCTTCTGGGCACATAGATCGTGATATTCTCATCTCTGTAGCGGTATGATTGCTAGGGATTTGGCTTGAGGGGTGATTCAACACGAGGGGCAGGGGGCTTACGAGTTAGCTCAGTTGTTTAAAGTGCCTGCTCGGGCAGAATCAGGTGCACGGAACCACAGTTCAATCCCTGGCTCCACAAGCTGCACCAGACCCACCCTGAAGGCAGCCTGAGCTAGGAAAAAAAAAAAAAAATGCTTCTAGGGCCAAATAGCTCAGTGGATTAAAGCACCTCCTTAAGCAGATGCAGGAGCTGGGGTTTGATTTGGGGTCTGCAGTGCTAGCCCCTCCCCAAGGGCACATTGAGAGGGCAATTGAAACTGGTTGTGGTGGCACATGCCTGTAATCCCAGCTCTTGGGAGGCTGAACACAGACGGATCGCTACAAGTTCAATCTACGTAGTGAGACCCCATAGACCCTGTAGACCCTTACTAAAACACAAACAATCAAACAAAAAAGCTATGGGGGGTGGCTAGAATTTTGCTCTTGTTTTCCTCACCTGTTTCGGCATGAGATTTTCAGAAAAATATTGTTCTTTGGATTATAGCAGGAGTACTATTCAAAGCCTAAGGATGATGTCCTACATCTACACCCCAGAAGGAGCGCATAGGGCCCTGAAAGACAGTTAGCATGGCGGGGGGTGGGGGGGCGGGGAGTGAAGCTCAATTTTTCTATAGCAGGATACAGTGAGACTTTTATGCTTTGAGGGTATAAATGTAGCTTGGGTTTAGAGAGGGAAAAAGATCGGTGTTCTGGCATCCAGGAGCATCAGATGCCTGAGCCCTGCACCAACACTCCAGCTTATATCCCAGACACAAGGGGAATATGGAGGGACCAAATGCCCAGGGACATCACGGAAGTACCTATGGCAGGAAAGAGAAAGAGGCCCATCTGGACCCAGAGGTGGAGCTCCGCTTATTATAGGGGATCTCGTTCACACATTCCTAAGGGCTTCCTACGAATTGAGGATCAGGGAGCCCAGCAGCTCCCAGCTACCGAACTGCCTCAGTGATGGCTGAGCTACATTACTATGCAGCACCATAAGTTTCACTTGGCATTCTTCTCCACCACCACCCTTTAAAGTTAAAAACCAGTTTGATCAGATTGGCAAACCTTAATTTTTCCCAGAGAAGCCCCCAAAAGCAAGCACTGAAGAGGGAATGTTTGCTAGGGTAGGAGATCTCTCTCTCTCTCTCTCTCTCTCTCTCTCTCTCTCTCTCTCTCTCCCCCCCTCCCTCCTCCCTCCCTCGCTCTCTACCTCTACCTCTCTCTCATTTTCAGCACAAAGGCTTCAGCAGTTGTTCAATCAGACCTATTCTACAAATATTTCTGATTTGAAAAGCCACATTCACATCTTCTACTTCAAACTCCAAGCTCTCAATGACAGCAGCATGTCAGGGATTCAGAAGATGAAGAAAACACAGCCTGATAGTTTGTAGCACTCCTGATGTTTCCAGGCGCCTATCCACAACTCAGAGGACAACACAAGGTCACTAATAAACACTACTGAACTGTGTCTGCTTTCGTGGGTTCTGCATTAAAAAAAAAAAAAAAAAAAAACCTTGCAGCCCCAGTGAACACCAAACAAGTGTAATGGATTGGTTTAATTCACATCTGAACACCCGCAAACACAGTCGCCTAATAACATGCCTGTTTCCAGCAGATTTTTATGCTTGTCAGTTATTCTCAAACATCAGCTGTCCTCACCTTGACTTCTGCTACAGTAAAGATGCATTTGGTAAGGTTAGTTGGTAAAGCAAGAAAAAAGAAGACGCTACCTCTTAAAAAATTATTTGTCCAAGAACAATAGAGGTCAACTGCAACATGTACTGTCTATAAATGAGAGGGTGCGTGAAACTCTTGGCTGATTGTGCTAACTGCCCCTGGGGCAGGAATCAAAAATGCTGTAGGGGGCAGAGTGCATGATGTTCATTTCAGTAGCTGCCTATGACACTGAAGCTGATGAGGGTCAAATGATATAAACAAGCCAGTGTGGTGGTGCATGTCTGTAATCCCAGTACTTAGGAGGCTGAGGCAGGAGGATTGTTGTGAGTTCAAGGCCATCTGGGCTATAAAATGAGCTCAAGATCACCCTGAACTGCACAGGGAGATCCTGTCCCAAAAAGATAATAAAAAAAAAAAAAGAACAGCAAAATGATATAAACACTTACATGAGAACTAAAAGGGAAAAATTTAAACAGAGATGGATGGATGTCTGGAACCCTAGGAATTCTCCTGGACTATGCCCAAGAATATGCCCATAATCTTCAGGTATCAAGAGTCCAGTGAGTAGTACCTGCCCCAAATCCATGCCAACCTTCCTACCTTCCTAGTCTTGCACCATGCAGGAGCTTTCAGATGAGAGCTTGGAATTACATTCTTAATCACATGCCAAATACAGAGAGAGAGAGAGAGAGAGAGAGAGAGAGAGAGAGAGAGAGAGCGCGCACAACCTGTTTGTTTCAAGATAGAGAAATAACAAATGCGATCATCACATATTCCTAGTAAGATTACTCAGAAGCTGCCCTTGCTGCTGTGTTTTTCTTTGCAGTCCCACTGTTTTGGGGGAGGTCAGTATTCTAGGAACACCTCAGGAAGGACTAAACGGTGTGGAGAATTATTTAAGGAAGTTTACAAAACAAAAAGGCATCACAGAAAGACCCTACTTCGAATATCTGCATTCAAAATAGTATCAACATTTTCCCTATTATAGAATAAAATCTAATGAGTCATTGGGATTGGGGTATAGCCTTGGAATCAATATTTTAAAATCTTTCTAGTGATGGTGTTTTACCTTCAGAACCTTTGTGCTAGCGTAAGAGAAGGCAGGAGAGGTGAGGAGACAAAGAGCTCAGGTTTGTTTCCATAGAAAATAAGGATAGAAATAGAACAAGATTCACTCACTCTTTAATCCTTTTGTTGATGTTTTCATTGTTGTTGTTTTGTTCAAATAACAGATATGGGACAAGGAGAGTGGGAGCAGAGACAGGAAAGAATTGTCTTCTAGAAGGGTCGACGTGGATGGAGCATGTGGATGCCCACTCTCCTGCTGCCCACCTGTGTGCCAAGGGATGGGGGCCCCAGTTTAGGCAGCACAGACACCTCAACAACAGGGGGCTCAGGTGAGGGCGGCGTGGACAGGCTACTGCAAGATTCTTGGTGTCTCCAGGTTGAGGACACAATTCTGAGGAAGACGAAATCCAACTCGGGCAGTCAAAAGTGATTGACATGAGATGGAGAGGGCCTTCCTGGTCAAAGAGGACCAAGGACAGCCCTGGGAAGAACAGCAGCAGATCTCTGCATCGATTTGGTACAACAGAGCACAAGCTCTTGTCAGTAACTCATGCAGCATAGCCTTTAAGAAGGTCTAGCCCACGGTCCATCCTCCATAAGAATAAGATGGACATGCAGAAACCTGGCTTCCTTTCCAGCAGGAAGTGATAGAAGTGGATCGATGTGAGCACAAGGAATAAAGGAGAAGGCCCAAGATGTCAGAACAAAATTTACCTCTGCCTTACTACCGCAGCTCATGGGCAGTATCCCTCATGTACTACCACCTCTCCAGCTTGCCCCACCTCACCTCTGTTCCCATTTGATCCTTTCTGCCTTGGTCAAGTTCCCTGAATTCAAGCTCAAGTGCCTGGATCGACACCATCACCTGAGTGTCAGACCAGCGGCACATAGCCTGGTATTTGCCTGAACCCTGCTGCCTACCAGGTCTCCAGCTACTCTCTGGCCTTTACCTGCTTTGGCCTGTGCACATGTCCTAGAAATACGAGCCTAAATAACCCATCTTGGTTATTTTTCTCATTGTGAAGACAAAATGCCTGGCATTTAAAGTTACAGGAAGAAAATTTTTTACCTCATAGTTTGTAGACATTTCAGGCCATAATTGGCTGGTTCCCAGGGAGGGTGCAATGGCAAAGGGACTTTGTAGAAGAGAAATAGTTCATGGAAAAGCAGGCAGGAGGCAACAAGGTGTAAGCAGCAGCAGCAGCAAGCCTGCCTTTTCTTTTTTAAAATTTATTTTAAT
>PVKN010023867.1:0-14637 GCA_004027915.1 Capromys pilorides
ATTGAGGGGCAAGATAGGATTGTCATAGGACAGAGACTATTACTAATGAAGAAAGCAGCATTTTCATTATTTTCATAATGTCACTTCCCCAAAGTTAAAAATAATAATGAGAGATCTTTCAAATTGTAATATAAATCAACAAATAATTTAGACAAATGTTGACATTAAAAAAAAGAATAGACATTAGTAGCATCCATCACAGAGATGCTTTGAAATTTGTTAATAGACAGGTTGACATCATTGAATGCCTTGTGTCACATATCATTTTCTTTATCTTATGTCACAAGGTTCCCCTTTCCTGAGGACAGCAAACATTTGTCAGAAGGGTCAGATAATGTGTATGAATTTTCAAAAAGGTAAGATAGTGATGTCCTTCTGTCAACCATGCATGAAGACACAGGCCTCTGACTTTAGAACTTTGGGAGACTGAGGCAAGAAGATCATAAAAGTCACTATAGTCCAGGCAACTTAATGACTTAACAAGAAAGAGTGAGGTTCTGCTAAGTCTTGAGTCAAAAGCTTGAGGACCCTGAGGTTAATGAGAACTGTCTTTTCTCAGACCATGCCTACAGTTTGGGAGCTATTGTAACCTCACAGACTGTGACAGTCACCATGATTGCATTCATTCATTCATTCATTCATTCACTCATTCATTATTCATTCATTTATTCATTTATTCATTCATTCACTGCCCTTGATGAGCCTTCTATCTGCTCATGGGCTACAGTAAGAAGTGTGGACCATGCAGACGCCAGGAGGGAGGTTTAGGAAAGTAGCAGCAGGGACACTCCACTCTTTCTCAGTGGTCATCTTTCCTGCCATCTTCATGCAGCTCATATTAGAAGCTCTCAAGGGTCTGTTGCTTTTTGTTCACCATCACATATCCTCCTTTGAGTCTTCTGTCCATTTATTCTCCACCTGGGGTCATCATCTATTGTTTGTTTCATCCACAGGTCAAGATGCTTATTTGCAATGACTCATTACCACTGTCTGCAAACTCCTTATGAGAGAGATAAGGCCTTTCTCTGAATTCCTCACCTCCTAATATTCAATAATTCCTAGACAACCAGGGGGTTTCAGCCTGCTCTGCTCTATTCCTGAAGCCAGTAGACTTATTACTTAGGAAATAAGCTAAAATCCCCCTTCCCAAATCACAGAATTTTTTGGACCAACATGGAAGAGGTCATAGTTCATTGGAGGCCCTGATTTCATCCTTGGGATGTGCACCCCACGTTCAGTATTTGCTAGCTCTAACCAACCTGCTGCCTGCTCCTCTTCCTTGGAAGGGCACTGAGTCTCTGTACTCATCCAACACAATGCTGTCAGTGAGGGACTACTAGGTGACACATCAATTCTTTCAGTAGTGTCAAGCTCACAATTCATAGTAACTTGCTCTTTGTCCATGTCTGTTTATTCTTTGTCTGAATCTGAAATGTAGAAATTTACACTCAGCCTTGAGAGCTGCATTTTTTTGTGGCAGAGGATGCAATGCAAATACAATGCTGTCCTACTCCTAATAATATTTCCACTAGTGCTAACCCTAAAATACACAACACATTGCACGCAATCAGTGCTCACAAAATTCGTGTAACACAGGTAATTCAAAGCCTAATAAAAATCCTATTACCAGTGGTGAAAGAAATTAGTTTGATTCTCTTAAAATTATCTGACTTTGTTGTATAATTAATTAAGAAATAGTCTGTCTTTTAATATGGTAAATTACTTTGAAGAGAAATACCTTTTCCCAGGAGGAAATGAAATCATCTAATTTATTACCAAACTGTATGTGTCTACATCTGTCTCAATGAAATGATTATGTTATTGCCCTTGATTTCCCTGGGGTGAATATGAACTTGGATTCCCCTGATCTTAGAGAAGCTTTGATCCCATTATATACTAGGTATAGTTCCTTACTCTAAGTACATTCCTCTGTAACACTAGGTCACTTGCTATGGTGTGATCTTTAACCGAATGCAGACCAGAGCTAGTGTCAGTTAGTGGACAAATCCCAAATCCCCTTCCCCAGGCCTGCACTGACATCACCATGGGAGTGTGAGAGGGACACATTATTCAGGCCAGTATCTTTAAATCACCAATCTGGCCAGCAAAATCTCTAGAGCTGAGGAAATTGCTGGGTACAAAAACTGTAGACGGTTTATAATAGTCATATAACTGAAAGTAATCTAAGACACCAACTATTTGTGATATGGAGACATATGGAGAGAGAGAGAGAGAGAGAGAGAGAGAGAGAGAGAGAGAGAGAGAGAGAGAGAGAGAGAACAGGCAAGGAGTTACTGTATTTGAAGATCCACTTTCTTTTTCCTCATCTCCTTGTTGGCCCTGAAGTTTATCAGTCACACCTGAGTGGTATCTAGTGCAAAGGGTGTTGAAGGAGTTGAATATGGTCTCTGTTACTCTTCTTTCATTGCTGGGACAAATACAAGGCACTCAAAATTATTGAAGGAAATATTTATTTATCTCACAATTACTGGACATTTCAGTCCATACTTAGCTGGCTCCAAGGCAGGGTGGTACATGACAGAGAGCAACCTTTCAACCTTGCTGCAAAGAGCAAGAGCACAAAAGCAAATGGCAGGAGCAGCAGCAGTAATTGCAACAGAGAGCAAGTCTGTCTCCCTTAACTTGCACGCAGGCTACGTGTCCGAGGCCGGATGTAATACTCACATCCATAATAACAGCATCACTCACACCCATAATGCCAGTGTATCATGAGTTAAACATAAAATCTAGAAGTCTGTCCCATGACTGCATGAGGCTTTGGGAGGACAACTAGACACAAACCGTAACAAACATCATCATTCTTCCTTCATGGTCCCATTAGGAGTTTGCATTCAAATTGTGTACCTTCAGAGGTTGAACAATAGCTCATCTATGAGTCTAAGTGCCTGCCTGGCAAGCTAACAGATCCATATTTGATCTCTTGTAGCACATGCTGAGAGGGCCCTTGAATCCAGGTGTACCATGCTGGCCACTGAGACCAAGTTTTGTGGTGCATGCCTATACTGCACTGGAAAGGCTGAGATAGGAAGATCACCACAAGTATGAGCTGTGTAATGAGACCCTGTATAAATAAATAAATAAATAAATAAATAAATAAATAATTAAATAAATAAATTCAAAAAATAGTATATATCCAAACATATAAATACTATTTTACTCTTGGTCCTAAATTCCTAGGTTGTCTGAAATACAAATATATTGTGGTTTCTTTTCTTTTTTTTTGTTCTACACTGAATATAAGCTCAGGATAGTCTTTTAATAAATTCTAAGTTCACCTTATTGAAACATCTTAGTTGTGTTCATTTGTTAACATTAATATCAAGGTTTTGACCTACATTATGCCTGCCACTCTTACCCCTACATTATCACTGGTTAGCGTGGTTTCTAACTGTAGAAGTTTCCTGAGATGAGTAAGGATTTATAAACAGTAACACAAAATTGCATAGCTGGGCTATAGTCATTTCTTTTGTTGTAATACAGCTCTGTCTTCCAGTACTAGAGAGGCGGACTGAGAAGTCCATTGTCATGTTTCTCAGTGTTGTTCAGTTTAGTTTGGTGCCAATGAACTCAGCTGATTTGATGGCTGCAGGGGTAATATCAGCATTCAGCCTCACCCTAGCCCTTAGAATAGAGATTGCAGGTAGCACTCAGTGTAATGGTATATGCATTGTGGCAACTTAAGAATCTTAGAACTTGAACCCAGTTTCCCAGGAGGGGGCTAGGGTCCTCATTTTGTAAACATGCCAACTCTGTACAGGAGGAGGGCATGAAGATGGTAAGTGTGGGCAGTCCACCTACAATACAAGGAAGAAAATAAAATGCTCATTCTCCTTCCCTCTTTACTGCTTTTTCTGCTTTGCTGTCTTTGCTGTCATGAGGTGTTGTCCTTGTGCCATGTCACTGTCCCTTGGAGCCAGCTGATTATGGACTGGAACATTCACAAACTGCAAGCTAAATAAGTCTTTCTTTCCTTAACTCTGAGTGTTGTTTATTTTATCTCAGTAATGAGAAAAAAAAAAGTAAGGCACCCAGCAGATCACCGTGACATAATACCTGGTACAATCTCTTTTAGAAGCACATTTCCTTACCTGGTCAAGACCAAGGAGAAATCCCATCTTACTTCCTCTTATATAACCTCAACACTCACTCATTTGCAAATGATGATCAGCGAGGCTGTTTTCTGTAGCTTCTGTGATCACACAAACATAGCATAGCTTGTGTGCTGGCACTTCTTCCAAGATCCATCCTCCTGGCATTCTCTCATGCTATGCACGATGGGAAAGATTGCTTCAGAACTCTCCCCAGGAAAAGAGAGCATCACTGACAATGGGTGGCAGCTAGGAGGATGAATGCACAGAGAAAGAGTCCTAAGGTGCATCAGAGTCTTCTTCCCTCTAAACAACTTGTTTCCTTCTATCTTTTAAAATAATCTCTCCCAACAAAAGTGATCCTAAGCAGTGATTCTTGAGATAGTTTCCTCCACTTGGCCAATTGATGTACTGCCCTCAAGCGAATCTGCTGAGAGTTTCCAACGTATTAAGTGTTATGCAATACCTTACTGCTCTGGACAGGCCTTCATGGCAACTTCATTTTGTCATACTCGTAAAAGCCTACATTGCCAATGGAATTTTAATTCTAAGAAAAAAAAGCAAACTTCCACCAGTGGAATTATCTGCACAAGGTAGCATGATGTTTTCTAGAACCAAAGGGCTCTTCTACCTCCCATGCCTACTAAATTACTTCAATTATACCCTGAGAGCCCATTCTTCTTCTCCAAATAACCAGTGAGCAGTAACTCAACCTGAAAACAATAACAAACAATTGGTAAATTGTTTAGGATAGTAAGATTCAGACGTCCATTTTCGAGATTGATAAATGACAAACATCAAGGGAGGAAGAATACAGATTTTGAGGGACTGAGTGGAAGGCACTGTGAGTACAAGTGAAACCTCCATCTTGAAGGGAAAGCTCACAAAAACCACAAAGCTGTCTCTCTGCAGATACTTACTGTCCCTTCTTCTCCCATAATGCCCTGCGGGGACACCAACTGCTTTACTCAGCTTATTACTCACAAAATATCCATGTTGAAATGATGTTCACCTGTACCCCAGAGAATATATCTAGCTGCTAATATCAACCAATCATTCTTCCACAGATAGCCCAAAGCACAACACTATAGACACATAAGAGTTACCTGAAACCCACCCAGCAAAACAAAGTTGGCCTTTAATATGTCCTGTGGTGATGGAAACCCTCAAGGAAGGCCCAAGTCTTATCTCAACAAGATGAAAGGAGACAAACAAAGTTGACCCAAATATTTCTGCTGAGGCAGGAGATAGGAGAAATATGCCATCAATTATAGATTAGTTTCCTGTCATAATTAATCACACTAATGTTATAGCTGTAAGGCAATACCATAGGAAGCTACTAATTCAAACGAATCAATCTATTTAGTACCCAATACACAAAGACCTAAAGTACAAGGTTGGGGGAGGCAGGTCCACAGCCCTACTTTATACTTATCTCTCCACCCCAGGCAACTAAGTCATCTAGAGCCTTCTGTATTGATGCTCTTTCTCATTTCACAGGTTATGAGGAATTTATCTATTTGGCTGTGTTAGCAACAGGCACAGAATCAAATTATTCACTTTTTTGACTGAAATGAAACCGAGCCATCAGATTATATTTAAACCTAGTTTAGCTCATGACTATAAATCCTATCATTCCCTGTAACAAGAGTGATACTATCTTTGTAAAGATTCCTGGGAAGACAGAGATGTCTTATTTTAACATACACAGATATAATCCATATTTGAAATTATTTGCATTCTTTTAGACCTTCAAACGAATGGGCTGATGCCTCCTGTATCTATTCAATGGCTTTGAGAATCACTCCCAGAGACGAACTGAGAAATCAGGTTTTATCAGATCTCTTAGCCTTTCTTTGAGTTGATCCAGTAGCCAGGCATGGTGGTGCATGCCTGTAATCCCAGGACTTGAGAGGCTGAGACAGGAGGATCAGTGCAAGTTCGAGACCAGCCCGGGCTAGAAAAGTGAGCTCAAGACCAGCCTGAACTGCATAGTGAGACCCTGTCTCAAAAAGACCAAAACAAAAAATGCTTTGAGTTGATATAGAAAATTAACACAAAATGCAGTAGGTCCCCCTTCACACCCCAAAGGAGGATATCATGTAAGCAAAGTGAGAAATGAGGGAAGAAGCTGAACAGGCAGCTCTCAGGAAACAGCACTGTTATTTTTTGTTTGTTTGCTTTTCATGTATTTAGAACAGATTTAGTATAGATCACTATGTAGATCGGACTCATAGTGATTCTCCAGTTTTCAGTCTCCCAAGCACTGGGATTCCAGGTGCACACCACCATGGCCAGGCTTAATTACCGTCTCAATGTACCCTAGGGGCAGGGCCAGTATGGCAACAGTACTGTCTTGACAAAGGAATCCAAAGGTCAGTGCAAAATTTAAGTGAAATAAAAATGTAAGTGTTATTGCTAATACTGAAGTCAACTTTATTGGGCTAAGAAACATCTAGAAGATTAGTAGTCACCCCTGGATGTGATGGGTGGGTGATGGCCAGGTGGCCCTGAATTCCACATGTGGTACTATACTCACACCTTTCTGGTTATCTCCTCCTGTTCTGCTTCCTAGGCAGTATGAACTAAACAGCTTTGTTCTGATCCATACCTGGGCCATAATGTCTCTTTCTTGACTCTAGAAATCTTTTATTGACATTCTGAGTAAATTAAACCTCTTCCTCCTTTAATTTGCAGGTGGCAGATATCCACTGATGGTAAAGCTAACTAATTCAGTAAGATATGATACAGAAGTTATGGAATCAGGGAGATCCTGTGGGATCACTGATATCACAAATGTTCTTTACATTTTATTATATCTTAGGTAGTCACCCTACAATTATAAGCAGAAAAGTGTCTTTGGCTTCTGCAATAAGAATAACTGAAAGTGAGTGTAAGAACAGAGTTGAAACCTATGCTTTGGACACCTGGTCCTGTTGTTTTGTGGAGTAGAAGATTCCAGAATGTCTATTAGTCCAGCTTGTAGGATCAGATGACTCTAGAGTTGACTTCTTACATCCCATTCTTCTCTTGTTCATTCTAGTGAGGTGAGATCCAAGGATTAACTCTGGATTGCTCAGATCATTACATCAATCAAAGGAATCCCCAGACCTTCTGCTGTTCCCTTCAAAGACTTGTGTCTAGGTGGTGAAATACAAAGAATGTTCTTAATAGACATGAGTATTTTCCATATGTAACTGAAGCTATTAGAACTTACTCTGAAGTCTGAGTTGTTACTGTGTTTCCAAATGGAATTTCACATAACAACATGATTATAAGAACTGAGAATCTGTTAGTTTCCCTGAGACTCATCCTGGCACCCACCTCACTACGTCACGGACATCACTGAGAAAACCCAGCATGATTCTTCATAATTCATAAGTATTAATTTAAAAGAAATTTCATGAGTAAAAGGATAAAGCCAAATACTCCCATGTGTACATCCATCCTTTTCTCACAAGTGCTTATTAAATACTTCCTGTTCTAACAGTGGACAGTTGTAAAAGTGAAAATGCAACTAAGAACCATCCAAGCAAGGAAAGAGAAACAGGAAACAAATATGCAAACAATAAGATAATTCCAGATGATATGAAAGATTCCAAACAGCTCACCAAGTCCTTACAACACTGATGAGGAAAGAGACAGAGGTAGCATAGAGGACATTATCTAAGTCAGCCTTTAGAAGAAATGGTGTGTGGCCTCAAGCTGGAAGGCCAAGAAAAAGACAGACTTGCCAAGCTCTTGCATGATTAAAACCCCATTGTTGCCCCAAATGGCCATACTTGGCTGAGGCGGTTTACTTTCCAAGAGTCATGAGAAATGTGAATGGCCATATTCAGGCTGCTAGAATCATAACTAGTAATTAGAATAGCAGGAATACCTATCCATTTTTTTTAGCAAGACCAGGAAATAGGATTTGTGATGATCTTAGGATGACAACTTTTGGGTTGTCCTCAGAGCTGTCAGTTTCCAAAATATTTGTGCTATCAGGCAGTGACCCATTACCTAGATCCTAGTTCTCAGCTCTGTGCTCTTTCAATACAAGCTACTACAGTCATTCCTTGCTCAGGGTAGCCACAGATATTATAAGCACATAGATTTGACAGTGGGAAGGTGAATTCTGACACACGGGGAGTGTTCTCAGGATCTCAGAATTCAGTTGAGTTTGTAATTGAGATAACAGAAGAGAAGGTGTATTAATGTTGATTCATCTCATTTCAGGCATTCTGCATTTGTTCACATGGGCACTTTGCCTAGCAATGGATAATGAAAATTTTGCTGAACTGGCAATAATGCAATAATAGCAACAATATGTTTTCTTAACTTGTCTATTTATGCCCTCTGAGGCATGTACACATGTGCATGCACACATACATACATACATACATACATACACGCACACACACATACACACGTATGCATGTGGTAGATTTTGTTCAACCATGTAGGACAGAAACACTTCCAAGAAGAGAGCAACCTACTTCCTTGCCTTTTCAATCTTAACAAGTTAAATGGCTCTTCATGGCTCAGAAACATTTTTAAGATTTGAAGATTTACCACGAGGCACAATAGGTATCCAGGCTACCAGGTATTGGCTGAGAAATAAGCTTGCTGAATGCTTTGTTTTTCCTTGGTTCTCAAATGGTTTTAACTCTCTTTCTTGTAGTTTAGATCTACAAAGTCTAGAGAAGGCTCATGCATTTAAGGCTGTGGCTCTTGAAAGGAGGGTGGAACACAGAGAGGTATGCTCATCGTGGAAAGGACCATTGATGGGTTCATGGCTCCTATGCTGTTCAGAAGTGTGGCTCTGTGATAAAAGATGTGTCGCTGGGCTGTGCCTTTACAGAGTGTGCTCCCTCACTGGTTCCTCATTTTTGTCTGTTTCCTGGCTCCATGATCAGAGCAGCCTCCCCCTGCTGTGCCTGTCAACCATGATGGACAAGCATGAACCAAGTCAAGAAAGGGATAAGCAAAATTGAACCTCTCCTCCTTTAAATCGTGCATGTCAGGAATTGTGTCTGACACAGTCAGCTTCCTGGCTTCATTTCTCACATCACAAGGTAGCTTTAGCAATATAATAACTGTGCTCCATCTTCCATCCCATCCCATGCTCCATTCCAACTCTTCTAATCTGCTCTAGTTTGGACAATTGATAGGAATTGCATAAAAAATTAACCTAGTTCATTTTTTAAATGAGTGAGGTCTTGAGAGCAAGTTGTGCAAATACATATGTATGATTTTTAAATAAGCAGTGTGATAAGTATTTTGTCACTGGTTTGCTTTTGAGCCCAACGTTAACAAGCTTCCAAAATAGTGAGAAATCAGATTCAGAGAAAAAGGTATGCTTAAATAATCTAAGGAGATTATTAAATAGTGATGATGATCTTGCCTTTGATTATCTTTCGATGTATTTAGATGTTTATTGGAAGCTTGCTAGGTGCGAATAACCCTGGACTAGGTACTGTACTTTAATGACAAGGAAATGCTGTGGAGACAGCTCAGTGGTTCAAGTGTCTACTTGGCAAGTGTGAAGTCCTGAGTTAGATCTCTGGTACCAAATAAAAATTAAAGAAAAAAGTAAAGAAGATAAAAGAATGTACAAGAAAAGAAAGCAAAAAAATAAAATTGGAGAAAGAAACGTTGGACTGCAAAATTGTCAAAACGAGCCTTCGTCCTTAGGTTATTAATGAATGCTTATGTGATGCTCTAAATGTCACCAGGCTTTCCTTTGCCAAGGCAGATCAATCCTAAGACATGAAATATCCTAATCAATTTCTCCGACAAAGTAGCTTTGAAGATTATCTGGAAATGAGTATGGAAAATTTGAAAAAAATAAAAAGTACCATATGCAGAAATGTGTGTTTGGTGTTAATTATTTTTTCAGTGTCTGTCCTAATTTCTCCCATGATGATGACTATAGAAACCAGACTATTAAGGAAGACAACAGCCAAGCTGAAAACAGAAATCCAGAGCAGTTGAATCAACAAAAACAACTGGAAATCATCAGAAAAATGCTTCTTGCAAACAAAGTGATTATTTGATTGTAAGTGAGTAGTATAAAACTTGACATAATTGTGCCATTTTAAAATAATATTTTAGATTTCAACTTCTTTAAAATGCTACTGATTAGCACCCTGGACTAAAATCTGTAATTGACTCTTTATATTTACTTAAAAAAATACTACTCATCCTTTGCAGTTCACTTCTTTGTGGGTCTGATTTTTTGAGAGGATGATAGTACTATCCCTTTAGTTATCCTAGTCTTGCTACTTTCAGGTTATAAAGTAACAGGGGAAACAAGACCCACTTCATGCAGAACATGGGAATATGTTCTATAGAGAGACCAAGAAATTTCTAAGCATCATGGCAAAGCATGAACTAATCATAACACTATTCATGAAAAAAAAATTATTCCTAGATCATGAGATGCCAGATGGGAAATCCTGGGTCCTGTGCTTCCAAACAGTAATATTTTAATACTCCATCAGCCTTATCACAAAACATTATCACTAAACATCACCACCAAGCTTTTATGACTATTTCTTGCATTCTTTCCTCGGATTGATCAATTAGAAGCATAGTAGTTAAGATGTGGGCAGGCTCACATAACCCCACTTGGTCCTCTAGAATGGTTGTGCTATGGTTTGTGTCTTGGTGCCACCCCAAAACCTCATGGCCCACTGGGACTTGGCAGTGCTCCAGCCTCTCCACCAGACCCTGTAGAGTGCGGACAGTGTCTTGAAATCTTCACTATCTGTGAACTAAGTAAACCTTTCCTTCCCTCATTTTGAGTGTGAAGTAGAGAAGACAGAAGAGTAACTGATACTGTAGTGATTCTGATTTGTGATACATTTAAAATGCACAAAGGTTGATGAACTAAGTGAACCTAACTTTAGATATAGATGACAGAGGCAGTTATTTATGTTTTAATTTTGATAGATGTTAAGAATTCTCCTTGGAAGCAAACAGTTTCCCAATGAGTTTATAACAGCCAAATTTCTAGCATTAGAACTAAATTGATTTGGTCAGATATGTGCCGTCCCAGAAAATATAAATTTTCTACATAGTGAGATTACTTGAATCTGTTGTTCCAGCTATTCAAAAGGCTGACATAGGAGGATATCTTGCACTCAATGGTTTGAGACCAGCGTTGGCAACATAGCGCTGATCTTAATCAATCAGTCAACCAATCAATTGATCTTTCTAAAAAGTCCATGAATCAGTTATCAGTCATGCTCGTCATTCTTAGGAATGGTGATACTTGAGGGACTTGCTCATGAAATACAGATGAAAGCAGAATATTGAAAAATTGGAAAAGAAAATTGAGTGTAGATGGAAAGGAGCTCCCTTGGAAATAAAGAACAATGCCTGCAAATTCCTCAATAATGCATGAATTATTAAAAGCAGATACAATCATTATCAGCATTTTACCTATCATCAATATTTTTTCCCAATATCTCCTGGTTACTTATATGAGAAAATGAGTGCAATTCAGATGTTCAGTATCTTACCTCAGGGAACCCAGCTTTTAACTGATGATTGATTTAAATGCTAGGTAGTAGTGGTGGTAATGGTGATATTTATTTCAAATAAAGGACATGTTTCTTTTGGATTGTCCTACCTCTAAAACGTAGAGGCTATTCTGTTTCATCAGGCTTAGTTTTATCCAGAAAGCACAGACCACATTTCATGAGGAAAGGTCAGAAATAGTATGTCTGAGTGTGACAGAGATCAGGTTATGGTTAAAGAATAGTGTGTAACTGACTCCTCACTCTTGTATAAGGACATGAGGAGAGAGCCCAGAGTTACAAAGAAGAGGCTGAGCATTGTATAATTTTGAACCTGCTGCCATCTATCCTCGCCAGTCATGCATTTGACTTTTTTTCACGCAATAGGTACATCCACCCTTTCCACTATCCTGGAACTTTTTCTGTGTATGGAGGTATAGAAAATAAGCTCTTCCCTTGTTGAAGATACAGTGTGGAGGAAGAAAAAAATCTAATTATAAATATGCAAACCTGTCTTTTAGCAAGTGCTGTAAGAGAGAAAATGATCTCTTGTATCTATGAAAGCTTAAAATATATAGCTTGAGTATGGAAAATTTATGAGTTAAGAGCAAAGTGTAGCTCTTAACTCCTGTAAGCTCCTATAAGACACATGAATGCTTCTAGAGTCAACTGAGACTCATATCATTTTCCCTCATTGGGAATTTAAATTTGGAAGTGCAATGTTTATGTGGTCAAAGAGATTAAGTTATGATGGTGGATTAAATTATAATTCATGGAGAGCTATGACATAGTGGTGATAAACCCCAATGGCTCTTCTGCAACTGTACATCACCACACACCAGATAAAACAGAGATAAAAGAATGAAGAGCAGGTAGAACCTCCCTAGATTCAGGAATATACACTGCAGTCCTATAGCAAGAATATTAAGTTCTGATGTATTTATCATTATATTAATCACTTGAGCAACAGAAGCAACAAAAAAGTAAAAAAAGAACAAATGTTGAAGAATGGGCACATTAGGGAGCACTGATAAACTCCATATATGTGAACAAGCTTGAGAAGAAGGCAAAATGTGGATAAGATTGTGTCAGAAAAAAAGCTATGAAGGGTGAGTTACCAGGAATCAAATAAATGGAGAATATCAATCACCTTTCCCAAACCTGGGGCAAAATTGTCACCATTCACAAGTGAATTCATGAGAGATTCATTGACTCTTGGTTTCTGGAGTTTCAGACCATGGTCACATGGCTCCAAGGGAGGAACACGCAGGCCTAACAGATAACTCAGTGGACTAAAGCACCTGCTTAGGCAGATTCAGGGACCAGAGTGCAATCCCTGGTGTGAAGTGCTGACTGTCCACCCTAGAATTCAATGAGAGAATCACTCAGACTGGAAGTGATGGTGTGTGCCTAAAATCCAAGCACTTGGGAGGCTTAAAACAAGAAAATCACTATGAGGTTGAACTGTATAGTGAGACCCTGTACATCCCAAACTAAATACAAACAAAAAAAAAAAAAAAAGAGAGCGAAAATGGAGGAACATAGTGGCAAAAAAGATGAGACAAAGAAAGGATACTTAGCTCATGGCAGCCAGGAAGAAGAGTAGGGGAATAGTGTAAAAGAGGGAGGAGCAAAGAACCACAGAGACACCCTAATACCATACTTCCATTATCTACCCACACATATCCAGAAGAGTACTTTAACTGTCCCCTACAAGTGGACTTCCAAAGGCAACCAAAGTGGTGACCCATCTTATCCATCACATGGCATAATTAACATCAAATGTGTGCTGTTCAATCTTTTCCTATTCCCTCCGTAATGATATGACATAGTTCAAATGCAGAGTGTGATTATACAAAGGGTCAGGCATTATTTGATCAATAGAGGACATCAAGTCTCCATTGATATCCAAAATATAAAACAGTGCTTCCCTTATCAAAGCAAGATCATGTACTTCTCCAGAAAAATAATACTGGAAATTTCATCATACCTCCTTCATTTCCCAATTCCAAGCCACCTGTACAGCCAGTGGCTTTGCGTATAGGCTTTAGTGAGGACCGTTCTCTAGGATTTCCTGTGATGTTATTACCTGTAGTTCCTTGAGAGTCGTGATTATACTTTCTTTGTGGGACATGAAGAGGATCTCAAATAAATATTTGAAAACCAAAATAAGACATGAAGGAAGTATTAAAATATAGGATACAACACAGTTCCCACAGTCACACGTCAGTGTTCAAATCCAAACTTGATTAATTTCTATGAAAGAATTGGTCAATTACTTAAAAATAGTATCAGTTAAGATAACTGTCATTCAAACACGACAAGAATATTTAAGTCAAAGAGAATTAACTGTAGATTTTCACAGGCAATGAGAGAACTTAGAAGCCTCATAGTGAATAATCAGCAATGCAGACAACAACAATGACAAGAAGCCCTAATCTGAGAACAGAGGGAACAGAGAGAGGGAGGGAGCAGCATTATGACAGCTCAAGGATTAAAATTGCCTTCTAGAAGCTGGCACCTGGCAGGTCTTTTTAATATTTGGTGAAACAAACAAGCAAACAAAAAGGTAGTAAAAAGCTGTAGCCAAAGACATAAGGTAGAAATGGGTGAGATAAAAATATCTGGACCTTTTCTTCTACCAACCCATCCCAAATTTCTCATCAGTGCCTGAAGATGACCAAACCAGGCCAGAATCTACTGTCAGAGAAGCCTAAAAAGCACAAACTGAAGGGATCATCTGCCTGTAATATAAAACTTGGCCCAATATGGACAGTTCTTTGGAATAAGGTCAATATTATTAATTACTGTCATCAATGAACCAGTGATACATTGGTAGATTTTTAACAAAAGACTCTTTAAGAGAGAAGTCTCATTCTATAACATGAATACTCCCATTACAGTTATTTGCAAGTTATTCATACAAAGTCACTGAAAGCACCTCTGGGAATATTATTTTTATGCACATATATAAGTGGACTCCAGTATAACACAGAAAGTGAGGACAGGAAGAAAATAAC
>PVKN010023868.1:0-14627 GCA_004027915.1 Capromys pilorides
AGCAACTCTGCATCTCCTGCACCCCAATGTCCTGGTAGCTGCTGCCCTAGTTTCTGTCCCTATGAGTTTTGATTTTAATCTCTATGAGTCTTACTGCTCTTGGTATCTCATATAAATGAAGGTTTACACAATTTGTCTGTGTGACTGACAAGTTTCGCCTAGTGTATTGTTCAGTGTTTATCCCTGCTGTAGCATGTGTCAGAATTTTCTTCTTTTCTAAGGCTGAGTTATATATTCCATTGTACTTATATAAATTTTGTTTATCTCTTCATCTGTGGAAGGTCACTTGGTTGCTTCTGCTTTTTGGCTTCTAGAATAATGCTGCTATGGACATGGGGTCATGAGTATCTGTTTGGGTCTGTGTTTTTAATTCTTTTGGGTATATATGCTGAAGTGTAGTTATTGTATGATAATTATATTTTTAATTTTCCAAGAGGCCCCTGGGCAGCTTTACATAGTGGTTGTCCCATTTAACATTCTAACCAACAATGCACCAGGGCTCTAATTTCTGTAATTATAGAGTGAAGCAATCCATAGGCATTCACCCATGATAAATCTACTCCAGCAGTTTCATTTCTCAAATTATTCAGATTCTTTTTCTAAAATACTTCAAAATTTCATGGTATATAAACTTTATTTTACTTTGCAAACAGTTTAGTCATGATCTCACTGCATCAACCCCAAACACAGATAGAATCCAGCCCACCTCTTAGGGCCTACATATTAACAGAAGGCAAATAAATCTATAGCAGTAAATTTATCATTACCTGAAAATATGTTCTTCTGTCTATAATCTAAGTGCCTTAGAAGCTACTCCTGGCATACAGCCCAGACATATCTAGGGGAAGAAGGAGAGGTGGTCAGTCTTCTTTTGGGTTTACATTTGTGATAGATTTTTTGGAGTATAATGGGATCTGTTTATAGTTCTAGGTCAGGAAATAATTCGGAGTATTTGGGTGAGAATGAAGAGAACTGACTTGGTGCATGGCTTTCTGGCAAAGCTTAATAGGTATAGAGCCTTCCCAGGGTGGACACGGGATGGCTTATTTTATTATTTTATCTTAGAGAGATGAGCTCTCACTAAGTTGTTCTGTGCCCAGGCTGGGCTCAAGCTGCTAATCTTACTGAAGCCTCCTGAGTAGCTGAGATTACAGACCCAACCCACAGGTACTGGTGGATACAGGCCCAGTGTTGTACCCTTGTGGTAGCCCTGTGTTCCTCCAGTATGCTGGATTATTGCTTGGTGACCCCAGGAGGCTAATAAGCTAGACCATCTGTGCCCACAGGCACCGCAGAGCCTCTCGCAAACTACCGCCTCACAGCTTTTCCCTCCTTTCTTAGTGTTTTGTCTCAGATTTTGAAAAGTACCTCTTGGGGGTGGGGATATAGTTTGGTGACCTGAGTGCCTTCCTGGCAAGTGCAAGGACCTGGATTTGATCACTGGTACCACATGTGTGCTGGTTCTGTGCCAGCCAGCCACCAAAACTAGGCATGGTGAAGCACGCCTGTAACCTGAGCACTGGGGAGGCTGAGACAGGAGGATCATCATGAGTCTAGGCTGCATAGCAAGGCCCTATACCAAATAAATAAATAAATAAATAAATAAATAAATAAATAAATGATTTTTTTTAAAAATTAAAAGCATGTCTTCTCAGGGTCCCAAAGGAAACAGCTCCCAGATACAGAACCTCTCAAGTTCCTGAAAACCCTCAACTTCTTGGGGGGAAGCAACTACTCAGGGTGCCCCTTGTGCCCCTCTTTCCTGGACTCAGATCTGGCTCTCTGATGTGGCGGAGACACCTGTAACAGCACACCCACCCCCGTCTTTCTATTGATTTTTGTGTTTCTGCCTTTCTTCATACCCTTTAATCACTGTTATCTTCAAACAAATTTGTATGTGGGTGTTTAATGAACTGGCATGAACTCTGCTCTTGGTTTTCTTGTTTCGCTCTTTCCTCTTTCAGAGATTCTTTTCAGGTTTGCCCCTTCCAGCAAGTGCCACTCCCCACCTCATTGCAAGTTCTTGTTCTCCTCAGGAGTCAGGCTCGCCCTCCACCCCCAAAAAGACTCTAGAGCTTGAGGTAGGGGTTGGGGTGGAAAGAAGCTCCAGGGAAACATTTGCTCTTTCATTCCCTGGGGTCTGCATGGTTGGAAGGGTAAACTGACTGCTGGGACTCCTGCAGGAGCACCTATCCTAGCCTTGGAGGCTGGGATCAGCCTGGCCCTCCTTGTTGGGCTAACTGTGGTGGGTTTTCCCCACCAAGCTTCCTCTCACTTCCAGGTGCTGCCTCCCCGAGGCAGTGTCTCCTAACTCTTCCCTTGGTTCCCACCTGGCCCAGCTCCTCATGTGTTCTCTACATAGCTCCCTTGAACATCAAGTGTTTTTGTTACTGTAAAGCATAAATAACAGTTCATCTTTAGTCATGAACAGTCTAACAAAATATTTACTTCTACTTTTAATAAATTGTAATATATAAAAATGCAAACAGCTAGTTCCAGTCAAGCATCTTCTGATCAAACTTCCTGGCTTTCTAACCAGGGCTCTGAAGGCAGTAACCTCCCCAAAAAACTGGCCGTCAAGCAGTGCCCCCTGAGACTGTTTTTACTCATTTCTCTTCTCCTGGAGGTGTCAAATGCCCTACTCTGGTCCCCCAAATTAGCACCTGTATGGCATTTCCCTTGCTGATTTCAAGGAATCTAAGTGCCTGAATCTTTTGTCTTGCTGAATTGTGTTCACCTCATTGACAAAATAATTGAGATTTTTCTATCTTAAGTGTTAGAAAAAGGAAGGAGAAAGAGGAAAGAATGAAGAAAGAAAAAAAGGAGGGGAGAATGAAAGAGAGAAAAGGAAAGGGATATAGGAAAGGAAGGAAAAGAAGGGAAGGAAAAGAAAGAAAAAATCTCCACAAAGACTGATTCCAAAGGGCCAAACACTGCAATGATGCCCCTTCAATCAGAAATTCATTTCCATAGTTTTTTTTCAACAACTGGAAAAATAGATAGGACAACACTCATCAAATAAAACAATCTCAGAGTCACTTCTTCCCTAGCTTCTAGTATGGCCAAGGCTGGCGTTGAGGCTGACTTGGATTACAGAGAAAAAGAAGAAGGCCAAGGTCTTACATTATTTGCTCAGCTGATAGAAGCAGACAGACAGACAGACAGACAGACAGACAGACAGACAGACAGACAGATAACCTGCTTTGTTTTGAATTCTGAAGACTTCTCATTAGCTAATTTTGTCCTCTCAATACTTTAAAAAGTTGAATCATAATGGAGATTTTAAAGAAGAAAAACTATAAGTCAAATCTGCTAAGTCAAGTTTCAAATAACAAAAAAACTCACAGAGCAACAGTGAACTAGGGTGCCTGCACCTTAGCTAGATTTTACGTCTCTGAACGTGGAGTTCAGTCGGTACATCTTATGTAGTTTTGCATCCCTAATCATATCTTTCTAAATATGAGATTCATAAGATGAGTGTAGCTCATGTTTTTGAAGTTTGTTGGCTGCCTCTTGCTTCCCACTACATCCTTTTCTGCTCCTTCTTTTTCTTTGTAATCCAAATCAGCCTCAACACCAGCCTTGGCCATACTAGAAGCTAGGGAAGAAGTGGCTCTGAGATTGTTGTATTTGATGGGTGCTGTCCTATCTATTTTTCCAGTTGTTGAAACAAAGCACTCAACACTCACAGGTAAGGGAAGAAATGTCTACTCTAACTCACAATTTGCAGAGGTTCTGCTCCTAGTCAGCTGGCTCTGAGGCAGGGTGAGTTGGCAGAAGGGCACTGCAGAGGAGAAACAGTCCATGGCAGACAAGCAGGAAGGCAAGAACACTTTAGCCCTCTTTCTATTCCTGGTACTGTATGCAGGCCTGGCCCTCGCACTCATATCCTTAATCCTACCCTGAACTATGCCAAGCCAACCAGTGAGCTGATGTGTTAGTTGCATACCCTTGATCCCAGCACTACGTACTATAGATCAAGTCACCTCTGGAAAAGTCCACCCCCATGAGGCTTTTGGTTAGACAGAGGCCATAACAGCTATAAAAATTCACCTATTACCAGCTCTCTTGAGATAAGGGACTGAAATTTGTTCTAAGTTATCATATCTCTATGAATAAGCTTATTAACCTAGGAATAATAAAATAGAAACCAAGAGAGATAAGTTCTAGAATGAAGATAGGAGAAAGATCTGTTAGATCTTGTATTTGTCGGCTTGGCCTGTGATAGCAAAGCTCCACAGACTGGTTAGCTACCAGCTCTGGGGGCTGGAAGACCAATGTCAGGGTGACAAAAGCATCCTTCTCTGATATGACCTGCTTCCTTGTGATGAGTGGCTGCCTTCTGGCTGTGCACTCATATGATGTGTGTGTGTATGTGTACGTGTGTGTGTGTGCACGCATGTGTGCGTGCATGCATGTAAAGAGAAAAAGGGATATAGAAATATGTGAGAGTGAGAGACAGACTCTAATGCTTCTAATGTCTCTTCTCATAGACTAATTATAAGTATTAGAATCCATCTAGATTTCATTTAGTCTTAGTTTCTTAGAGGCTCGAGGTCCAAATTCAGTCACTCTGGGAGTTAGGATTTCAATGTATGGATCTCAAGGGGCACAAACTTTCAGTCTATTGCAGTCCTAGACCGTAGGCTCTTTGGTGCTGGGGGTGGACTGTTTCCAGTGAAGAAAGAAGCAGTGAGAGCAAGCATTTTCCAGATATGAATTCTGACTTGGAAGCTGAATTTCTTCACCCTCTGATGCCTTTGTAAGTCACACAGAAATTATGGAAAGGGGTGGGGTCATATAAGATCAAGGCCTTATGCTAATGTCTGTGCCTAGTGGTTTTAGTCCCTCTGTACGCACTGTGGTGGATAGGATTCCCATAGCTGGAGCGGTCACTCCCACTTGCATGGCTGCAAGTCGGGCAGGGGAAGAACAACAAAGACACCATCCAGCTAGAGCTGAGTTCTTGTATGCCACACAGGTGGGACACTGTTTAGGGCCAGTACTATCTCCTGCAGCCACTAAAGCCTGTCAAGGCTCCACAGGCACCCACTCTGTCATTGTATTTCATCTGCCATTTCTTCCAGGGCTGGTCTTCAAAATAAGATGTACTTTCCTCATTCAAAGCTGGGCTAGGGAATGTGGAATCAAACTATGGATGACGTTAAAAATGCCTAGGGAACTATAAAACTTTTAAAGAACAAACCCCAAACTAATCTAGGGAGTGGAGATCATCCAACTCTTCCCCTCCAGCAAGCTTTCTTCGCCTAAATGTACATTGTGGTCAGGCGTCAGAGGCAATGTGATCCCTCTGTGACACACCACAGAGCTCACCCGGGCAGCCAGAAGACGTGTCTCCTGGGGCCTCAGTGGGTGGCTGCCCTGGGTAAAGTTCCCACGCCAGGATCTCAGACAAAGGAGCTGGCATAAATGTTAACATTTGCCACTTTGTCTTTAACCCTCTTTGCTTGGCACTGAACACCCATTCTAGTGTTGATGGAAAGACCCAATAGGGAAAGAAATGGAGGAACTATTCAGAAAAGAGAGGAGAACATGACCTGGGATGTTTCACTCCTGCATAGTGCTACTCATTCTTTTATGTAGCTGACATTGCTGAGCTCCTGCAGGTTGGGAACTAGCTGCTCAGTACCCTGGTAGGGCAGGAGCCATCTGAGACATCCGAGGGACTGAGAAAGAAGCTGATGTTCTCATTGTGCAGGCAGCAAAGAGACAGTGGGTCTGAGGTGGAGAGCAACCTAGGACCTGTGTGACAAGTGTGAATGTTGGGATTTGATCTTGGCCAACATGAAACTGTTGAAAGTTTTAACATGCTAACAAATCGTTTGGAAGGCTTAGGAGATAGTTCAGTGGCTTAAGCACTTGCCTGGCAAGTGCAAGGTCCTGAGTTTCATCCCCAGTAAAAAGAAAAAGAAAAAGAAATCACTTGGGCTTGGAAGTAGAGGGATGTATAAGTTCAAAGTGGGGAGACCAGGCCAGAAAATGAGAGCTCACAACAGATGGATGGAGATGGTACTGATTTAAATAAGTGAAAGGAGGGAAAGAAATTATGCATTCCAGCTATACTTTGGGTACAGAATCCACAGAACTTAGCTCTGGGCTGCATGCAATTCATGAGCACAAGACAGGATCACATTCTCCTCCTAGAATGAAAGAATAGTTGATAGCTACATATATTAAGGTTGAATTAAAGAAGTTTAAGGAAAAACATCAGCAATTCACTGTGAAAGCACTCAGTATGCTGTGGGTGAGTAACATTCCAGGAGACTACTACAACTGTGGAGAAGAGAGCTGGAAGCACAGCTGTGGAAGTCAGAGGGGTGAGCTGAACAGGCAACATGAAGGGCACCACATTGTGTAGCTCCCCTACTAGCCCGTGGGAAGGGGAAAAACAGCCCAGAATAATAACAGTGTAGAGTTAGCAGGGAGGAAGATAAAAATTATCGTGGTAATAGCTCCAATATTAAGAAAAATGCTCAATGGATATGCGGTATAGGTAGCAATAGCTCTTGCCTTCGTCTAGACAAACCTATCCAACAAATGATGGCCTTCTTGCCTACTGAGCCAAAATGCAAAGTTGGATTCATTCTCAACACAACACTGCAGAAGTTTCTGCCAATAGATTGGCACTGGCAAAAGAAATAAATCCTGATTGACTTTATGGCTTTTATTCAAGGATTAGTACATTTTTCTAAGAGTGAGGATCTCTTTTCAATATCCAAATATTTAAATAAGCCCACATCATGGCAGTTCTATTTGTTCAGCCAATAGACGAAACTTACTGCTCATAAAATACCAGAGTAACCTGGAGGCCTCAGTCTATCAGTTAGGCATGCTGCCTTAGGCCAGTGATTCCTTTAGTGTGGTCCCTGGGGAGATCATGATAGAAATACAGATTCCCAGGAACCATTCCAGATTTGTTGGATAGGAAACTCATAGGTATTATAAAAAGGCCTCCAAGTGGTTTCCAGGCAAGCCAGGGATTAAGAACTACTAGTGTAGAGGTTTCTAGAATTCTCTGGGAGAAACTAAGGGAGGAAGAGCACAAGGTTGAGCCATGCCAGCATAACTTAATGAGACTCCCTTCCCAAAATATTGAAAAGTAAACTAAAAAGGGATATAGACATAGCTCAGTGGTAGAACATTTCTCAGTTCAATCCCCAATATTGAAAACAAATTAACTAACACATGGTACTTTGAAGTAGGCTGTGTTCTTGGATGTAACTGTGAAATGTGTCTGGGTTTTCAAAACTGCACTGTGTTCTTAGGGGCTTTTAAAATTCCTGAGAAAATAGAAGATGTTTTGTTAGATAATAAAAGCATACTTGATTGAAGACTGACTATGGCAGGGTTGGAGAATGTAAGGAGAGATGAGCACTATAGTCTTGAACTTCTAGAAGCAAAGTCTGTCCTCAGAAGACTTTCTTGGGGACAGTAAGGTCAAACAGTTTTTCTGTGCAACAATAACCTTCAAACTATATTTCTCCTGTGCATTAGTTATGTCTTTGAAGTAGATGCAGAAAGACAGAGAGGACAATGATAGCTATACATGGTTGTTGTGTAGGTGCAGAGTGACATCACCATGTCCCCTAACCTTCAATGACCTACAGAGCCCTATAGATCTGGTGTCAGAGAGAATACAAGTCCTATGTACACCAGCTGAGTGACCTGGGGCAAGTTTCCTTGAGCTTAAAGTGAGGGGAAGTGGGAGAGCCTGGAGGGGATGGAAATAAAAAGGAATAAAATGTGAATATACATGAACCAATTCCCTAAGAGGAATGTAATTATCATATATCACAAACACATACTAATATTGAAAAAGAAATGATCTACCCAGGCATGAAAAGGCACAGAAGAACAGTAAGTATATATTACTAAGTGAAAACAGGCAGTCTGGATATCCTTCATGTTGTATGATTCCAACTATATGATCATATGGAAAAGGCAAAATTATGGAAACTGTAAAAGGATCAGTGATTGCCAGAAGTTAGAGCAAAGTGTGTGGGTGGAGCCCAGGATTCTTAAGCAGCCAGAGGCCCTAGGTGATGTAATAAAGTGGATGCTTGCCGGTGTGCATTTGTGAAAACCTGTAGAAGGTGGAGCACCAAGAGCAAACCTCCTGTGCACTCTGAGTGGTCATGCGACATCAGTACAGGGTGACAGACTGTCCCTCAAGTGCCACCCTCCTGCAGGATTTAGATGGTGGGAGACCTTGGTTCGCAAATGCTTTTTTTATGTACAGTTTGGTTTGGCAAAATTTTGTTTTTGTTTATGAATTCTGCATCCAATGACAAACATGACCCAGGAACATAAGCATGACTGTCTTTTCCAGAGATGTGTAGCATATTAAGCTTGTGAACTGAGGCACAGCATCAACTGAGCTGGATGAGAATTGAATCAAATTCAGTGGTTCATTTCAGTGTTGAGTTTACAGGGAAATTTGATTCAGTTCTCATCCAGTTCAGTTTATGACCAGAATCACAGAAAAAATTTAGTTCACGAACTGAGGTACAACTGTGCAGGGACAAGGGCATGTCGAGAATGGTCTGCATCTTCTGCTCATTTTTCCCATAAGTCCAAAACTTGCTCAAAATAATACAGTTTATTTTTTAAAAGTTCTTCATCTGTAGAATATAAATAAGAATAGTTACTTTATCTCATATGAAATATAGGTAAAATTAATTTAAATTTCCTCCCTATTTTGTAGATGGCAAAATGCCACCCTCCCCATTAGATATCCACATTGAATCCCTGGAAACTGAATGTTATTTTACAAGAAAAAAAGGATGTTTATGCTTGTGTTTAAGTTAAGGATCTTGAAAGAAGGCATCTTTCCTGGGTTATTTGGGTAGGCCCTAAACACAAGCACATGTATGCCTACTAAGTTAACCTACGGCGAGGATGATGTGGAGGCAGAGGAAGAGATCTGACCATGCTGTCACAAACCCTGAAAAGGCAAGACAGCCAGTGCTGCTGGAAGATCTAGGTGGGGGAGGGGCCACTCCACTACAGTCCCTGGAGAAACACTGCCTGCTGGATTTGGGACTTCTAATTCCCAGCACACACTATGAGACAATTAGTGTCTAATGTCTTAAGCCACCATTTCTGTTACAGCAGCCTTGGAAAATTACTACCCTTAATAAAACCTGAGCATGAGACATACCTGCCCCACAAAGAAATGGTTTTGCAGAACTGGGTCCTATAATCCTAACTCTTCATTGTCTTGGAGATGTGTTTTCTCCTCTAGGAGTACAGGAATACTGCAGAACCAGGGATTAACTTTCCAACACACAGTGAGCAAAGACTTCCATACCTTGAAAGAGAGGAGTCCAGAAGAGAACAATGTATACCTGAGGAGCACTGAATATCAGATGCCCCCAAATGCTGCACATACTCACACCTAGTTCTGAAGAGCTCATTCCCTAACCAAAGACCAGCTTAGACAGGTAGAGGCTGAGAGGCGCGGCTGCCATGTGTGTTATGTATCTGTCAGGAAATGGCTGGAATTGCTTGACGCCTAATATAGTGGATTCAAGAGGACTCACAGATGGCAAAATTTGGGACTTTTAACTTTGCCTGTAATAGGGAGATGGCAGAAGCTAGGGTAGAAGGGAAGGTGGGCATGGGAAAAGGATCTTACCTCCAACTCAAGGGAAAGAGGACTAGAAGGGCAGTGCCAGCTCTGATTGCCAACTCAAAGTGGAAGACAGCTTCGGGTTAGCACAGATGGCTTACCTCGAGAGTACTGTATAGCCAGTACCACAGAGTACTAGTACACTAGCCTGTGAAATAACCAGTTAGTGCATGTTTCAAGTGTGACACGCTGGATGTTTGTGTGTGAATTTCTTAAATCTTCAGGGTGAACATTTTTATTCTTTCATGTTCCTTTTGAAAACATTTACTTTTCTATATCCCAGGGGAAGAAAAGCATTCGTCAGCCAATTCAAGACCTTTATTTATCTTTCTTCAAAGAGTATCAAGAATCAATGAGAATGTAACCTGGCAGTGGAGGGCATGGCTGGCACGCACAAGACCCTGGCTTTAATTTCTAACACTACAAAGAAATCTTGTGAGGAGTCATGCTTTGTATCTGGATGTCCCCCAAACACTCATGCAATCATGGGGGCAGGCTTTTCAGAGGTGACTGCATCTAGAGTTTGTGGCTCACTCATGGTCTAGTGCTGGGACTGGGTGTGTGTTATGCTCACTCTAGGGTGGGTAGCCTGCACACTACACGAGAGAGGAGAAAAGCATGCTCTTCCCTTTCACTTTTATTGCTTTTGCCATCTTCTGCTGCCATGAAAAACTGCCACTCTGCCATGCCACTTTGCCCTAGAGCCAGCTGGTTATGGACTGAACCCCCTACAAACTAAATAAAACTTTCTGCTTTTAACTTCGGGTATCAGGTATTTTGTCTCAGCAATGAGAGAAAAATAAGACACCAGGTGACTTGATCCCCCTCTCCTTGCCCCTCTTCTCTCCCCTCTTTTCTTTCTCTTTTCTCTGTCTCTTGGTTTTCAGCACTTAATGTCTCCTGTTAAGGAATACAGGCAATTAGAATTTATGAAGAAATCCAGACCTCCAGCCTTGCTGCATCTTCACAGAGAATGGTAGCATCTTCTTAAAAGCTAAAATAACTTGCAGCTATGTTTTAGTGGCTCCTTTACTGCTTCTAGAATGTGTCTCTACCTTTACTTTTATTTTGCTAAGTGTGTCTGTCCTCCAGAGTTTGACAGTGTGTTCAGACTCTGAGTGGCCTAGTGGTTAGACTAAAATTCATTACCTTCCTTTTCCTATTTTTTGACCTGCCCTCCCTCCCTGCCTCTCTCCTTCATCCTTGCCTCCCTTCCTCCTTCTTTCTTTCCTTCCTGCCTTCTTCCTGCCTTTTTCTTAGGTTAAACGGCAACCCAACAAGAGATTTCTCTTTATTGGTTCTTAGATCAGTAAGGCCAGTCTCTTCCATCCCAAAATATTCAATTTGGATTATTCAGTAGATTTGTGGCCTGATTCTCTTTAAAGAATAGAAATACAGTTTTTAGAAAGATAAAATTTTTTGTTCATGGTCATTCTTTAAAAATCAAGAATATGGTTCCAAGCTTTGAGTTCTATTCCCTTCGATGATTGTTCTGAAAGGCGCACTGCAGTTCAAGGTTTTGGTCACACATCATTTTGCCTAAAATGTTTGTATGCAGTGGTATCATCAACCCTCCTAAAGGTTTCCCAACTATCTCTTCTATACCATTTCTTCAGTGAGCTCTGTAAACATATCTTTTTCTGTCTCTTTTCAAAAGGGAAACACTGGTTCCCTCTTCATGCATTGATTCTGTTTCCAGTCAAATGACCCACCTCTCACCAGGGGATGGCAGCGTCGCCATGAGTGAGTCTGTCTGCAGACTCTCTGCCAAAGCAGGGGGCTTGGAGGAAAGCTGATGTCCTTGGCTTGGTTACATTCTGTTCTTGTTAAGTTATATGAGCAATGGTGTGGTTACAGCTGGGGACAGAGAGCAGGAAGGACAAATAGAAGACCTCAAAGGATGGACAGAGTAGCTCCTCCAACACATGGGCTCACTTAGCTGGTCTAGATCCACAGGCAGTTTACAGCCTGCGTGTCCTGCCTGGAATGAGCTTCCAGGGACTACTTCTTTTACACTCTGCCCCCAGGCAAAACTATGGAATACAGCCCAGTTTAGAATTATTTCTTTTTCTTAAAGATATCCTATAAACGAAACCCCATGTCATTACTGCTCATCCAAACCAGTTTTCAATAACCATGTTATAAAGGGATTCTGACGTCCTTCCTAACATTCTCTTGCTACAGGAGAAGTCCTTTCTGCTTGCAGGAGAAAAGAAAGTAGCTGAGCACAGACCATCATTGAAGACAGCCCCAAATACCTCTCACACTACCCTCAAGTCTTTGTCTTCCCTAGGATGGAAGGTTAGAAGCCATTCTCACGTTCTTCCTACCTCTTACAATTCCAGCACATTTGTTATTGAAGATCCAGCTCTGTGAGGATGTGTCCCACCTGCTGCTTTTGGAAGGTCGCTTTTTCTTCAGCAGTGCTTCTAGCACTCCTCCAAGCTGGTGGCTCTGCACGCTGCTTTTATATTGACTTCACTTCCTGGCCCCTGGCTTTCTTCCTGCCCCTCCTCAGTTATCCACCTTCAGCACGGGTGGCTGGGCTGTCTGCATTCTTGTCTGCCTGTCCTTGTCTGAAGTGGATGTCTCCAACCCTAGTCGGCTAGCTGTGAATGTGTGTGGGGCTCCCTTGCCGAACCTATCTTTTGTGGATGTAGGACCTGTCTTATTACCACTTGTATTGCCACTGGGTGGGGCTTCCATTTCTCATGAGATCTCAATTGCATGTGTCCTCTGTCATGCAATTCGAATTAAAGCACCATGGCTTTCAATAGTCTCCATATCCTCTGAATTCCCATTGTACCATGTAGGAATAATTTCCTATATCATGCTACTGTTCTGCTCATGATAGCCCAGAGCCAGAAGGAGAAAATTTTCCTTTTCTTTCTTTCTTTTATTCTTTTAGGTATTTAGTAAAGGGTATACAGGGTCTCACTACACAGATAAGACTTCTAGTGACCCTCCTGTTTTCAGCCTTCCAAGCACTGGGATTATAGGCACAAGTCACCATGCCCAGTCTCAATTGCAGCCTCAGTGCAACCTGGGTGTGGGGGTGGGGTGGGGTGGGTGGAGGGAGCAGCACAGCATGCCAGGGATCCAACTCTGGTCCCTGTGGCCTGCCTAAGCAAGTGCTTTAGTTCACTGAGCTATCTAGCCAAACCATTTTTCCCTTTCTTGGAGCAATGTGAAATGCCAATACAGGATTCATCAAACGCTCTGAGGAAGGTTCTGAGGTGTGCCAGAGAGCAGTGCAAATGTGTGTACGGCTATGCTAAGGCATCTACTCCAAGAACAAGCAGGAGCAGGATGTACAGGCACCATGCGCTTGCCATTCTGGGGTTGGGGTGTTCCAACTAAAGTGTGTGGAAGGCACCAGAGTGCATATCTTTTGGATCGTCCCATCATAAGCACAAACAGGTATCCATACATATTTATGGACTGTCTAGTTGACATTTATGTGTGGGTGAGCACTGTCATTTAATGTCAAGAGAATATGGCCCAGCAGAACGACAGTGACGTGCTTTGCCAAGCTCTTCTGTCCTTGTGGAGAAGAGGGCTTCCGTATGCGAGGAAGGAGAGGGCTGGGTGCTCACGCCGCTCATTTGTCTCTCCTACAAGCATATGTGAGCCCCTCACCAACTCCATAGTTCTTTCCCCAGATTTCTTAGTGTTGAATGTGTTTGCTGAGTTTCTATTCCTTTGCCTCAATTCAGAGCCAAGTGGTTGTAAGTGAAAGTAATCCAAATAAAATGTCATAAGTCTGCATATCAAATGCTTCAATTGTCAACCCTATAAACAGACAAGAGCTAAAGAGCACTCCTTGAGCACCCTTCCCTGGGGCTGGCTTCTTTCATTTTCCCCACCTTCCCACTTTTCTCTTTCTCTTTTCCTTCTTCTTGCCTTCAAAGAAACTTCGCCCACCATTTCTCCACTTAGCAACTCATTAATGGCACCTTTTTCGTCAGTGTTATCATCAACCTGAGGGAAATGGTTAGCGACCTACGGTCTCATTTCCAAACATCTCGTTATGATTTTAACAGACATCAGCAGCAAATGGTGGGGAGAAGAAAAACTAACAGTGAGCAAGATGGCAGAGGAGAAGAGGCTAGTGGTGACCAAATTCCTTGAATGGATGCTTCGTGCTAGCTCATTTTGGTTCCAGGTCTGTGCTGAGAATTCTGGGGGAAATGAAGAGTAAATCTCATCCCTAGGAAACTAAGAGCTTACCCAGAAGCGGAAATATTTATTTTAAGAATTTATATAGTTTCTCATTGACAAAACGCAATGTAGTTTAAAGTTCACAAATAAGTTTTGGTGCTGTGTAAGCTGGTATATTACTTAGCCTCTCAGAGATTCAGTTAGGACATAGAATCAACATTACTATTTATTTCATATACGTAAGAAAACAATCTCATAATGCTACATATACTGAACAAATATTATGAAAACTTAACCAATGTTTGCATTAGTCTATTTAACTGGTCATGACCTGTCAATCAATAGGGTCAGGTACCATTGACATTAGCGGCTCATGCTGATATCAATTCAATGAAGTAAAAAAAAAAAAAAAAATTGGAGATGTAATTATTTTAGCCCATGCCTGGAATTGGCTACTGAGAATGTCTGTCATCAAACACAGCTTGACAGCTATTTTAGGTTGATTTTAGAATGTATTCAGATCTTCTAGCTCCACAAGAGACTCCAACATATTTCAAAGTAAAGCTCAGTGTCAGGCACCAGCTCTTCATCTCTGCTGTGGCCCTCCTTTGTTCAACTTTCATTCATTCTATCATGAGTCCTCTGAATGAGGTATCTGTGTGTCCACATGGGAAGCCTTGGTCCTGCATTTGACCAGGGGACTGGCCCAGTTGACCTGTTCTTGGATGAGGTGTGTGGGGCTCAGATGACTCCACCTCCCTGGAGCAAGTGAATTTGCAGCTCTCTTTTTTCTCTCTTTTCTGTATTGAATCCG